>JABJVR010000095.1:4791823-4804488 GCA_025773905.1 Chitala chitala | reverse complement strand
CCCCCCCCCCCCCCCCCCCCCCCCCCCCCCCCCCCCCCCCCCCCCCCCCCCCCCCCCCCCCCCCCCCCCAAAAACACGTAAAGCAAAGAACTGGCAGATGGGGGACCAGTCAACCCGGATAATACTCAAAGAAAGGACAGGGGCAACAAATGAGTCCAACAGACCCTACATCCCTTTCCAGGACAGTCCTACCATCCTAGGGGGTGTGCCCACAAGCTAAAAATGACAATGACTCATGTTGCACCACAAAGTCTGGAAGTGGCAGATACAACGTCATGATTCCCAGACAGGAGCGGTACAAATTTGCCCATTACCATCAAGCATGTATCGTTTCCGATTGCATAAAGTCTTCCTCTACCCTCCGCCCAATAAAAAGAAACGAGTGTAGTTAGTGTCCCCAGAATACAAGCATTAATGCCATTCTGTGTGTCATCAGATGTTTGCCATTATATTATGAGACACAGACTAAATTTTGCCTTTTTGAAGTTAGTGTTGCTATAACTGCTTTTTGTTCAGTAGCTTATATCCAGTCAGTGTCAGTGTTTGGTGATGCATCTGGTCATTAGGCTAGTTAATAATGTGGATGTAATGATGGGACATTAGCTAGTGGCTTGTTGGGATTCGGAGCACGACTCGAGGTGCAGATCATCCTGCTCGAGGCAGTTCTCCTTTAAAGCTGTGAGCGACGTCATGTTATGTGGGGGGGGGGGACACTTTGCCTCTTGTCAGAGGAGAAGTGCCTTCAGAGATTCTGCTGCGGAAGGTCAAAATGCTCCAAACAGGCAATTATTGTCCAGAGACCTTGTCTGCTTCAGGTAAAGGCTCCGTGCTCCACCAGACAGGTAAACTATACAGAACAGCAGGCCCTGCATCGTCTTTGTAGTCCTGGGGCCACATATCCATCACCAAAGCAAATGTAAAATGAAAGTCTTGACATATTGTTACGCTGTCATCCTTTGACATTTACATTGCGTGTCAAGCGTCAAATCCAGTTATTTGTATTCCAATATTCTATTTAAAATCCGAAACGAAGCTGTAACACAATGTGCCATATTTACCTTAGAACAGATTATCCTGTTCGAGGAATCCTCCTGCTAAGGCATTAAGATCTAATTCACATGTCAGAGCCTAATTTAAGTTGGTACATCTTGCTGATATTTATTAGCAGAAAAGAAAAATGGGGACGCCAAGCTTTCATCTGTGAAACCCTCATGGTGTACAGAAAATGATCACCAGGTTTTGGCAGCAGACGGAGCTGAGAGTCACGTGTGTAAAAGCGAAGCGATCGTATGGCTTGGCACGAAGTGACCAACAGACAGCGCGCGAGTAAGGAACGCGGTGACCGTGCGTGCGCGAGTGCGTGCGTGTGCTTGGAATGAAATCAAGAGGCACACATTGCAAATCTAGAATGACACAGTCTGTGTGCTCATCTGGTGTGACAACATGATTAAAATAATAACATTCCTGCAGAAGACGGCGTCCAGAGATTGGATAAGGAGTAAACGCTAATGTTATTGGTCTTGTTAATAAAACATGAAACGGTCATGGAGCTCAGGTAGATTTAAGACTGGCGTTTGATGGGGAATTTATGGTCGAAGTCGGTCATTTAGAGGTTCATACATTTATGTTCTTGTAATTTCTCAGACATCTGCATCTAGCCGTTTGGTATTTTGCGCGCCTGAGTGCCGTAAGGTGTGTGATGCAGCATGTGGCTTGAAAGATAAGGTTAATGCATTGTGATAAGTGACCAGATACATTTTCATTGGAGGGGTGACCATGCCAATGATCACAACATCTCAGTCCTTAAGACACGAGTTAGCAGCAGAGTAGACGTGCACTGGACATATCTTCATCTGTAAAAGCATGGACATATGAGTAGAATCCACTGTCAGCTGTCATGGACGTGTTTGCCTGACATTAATAGTTTTTTTTTTTTTTTTTTACCCCACACAAAACTAATGTTCTTTATAAGAAGCAGTGGCAGCTGAAGGAAGAGAATCAGGGTGGCAAACTGCTACAAAGTCTAAGACCCCTAAGGCAGTGTATGACACATCCATACCTTTCCTTGTTGATGGGATGGACTTGCACAAAGGCCTACACTAATTTCATTAGTCATTACAGAGCCACACTAATGGTTTTCCAAGCATAATTCAATTTATTTTTATATAGCGCCTTTCACAACGAGGTGCTTCAAAGCACGTTACTGAAGAAATTGCAGATATTACAGAAATAACAGCAGGTGAATAATTGAAGATAAGGATAAAACCAGACAACTGAAGAGAGGAACCAAAAACTCCACAGTGTGGAGAAAAAAAACCTGTAGGGGCCCTAGGTTGACTAGCTGCCCAGCCCCTCCTGGGCACACTAATATTACAGAATACACAGTTTATAATGGAGACTATGAATGTAAATAGAAATAGTCTGTCTTTGCTTCTGGTGTTGGAGTAACTCCCAGCAGGCCTGTGGCAAAGTCCTCATCCGAGGGGGTACACTAGGTGTCAACAACTCTAACAAGGCATCCTGCTTAGATGGTGCCCAGTGGGGCACCTGGTATACATTTGAACAATGAAATTTTGCAGAGAGGGGTTAGAAAATAATACAAACACTGGTAGTCCCATACCAAAATATCAGTTATATTGGCATGTACAGCTTTCACCAGCAACTACAATGAGCTATGGAGACTCTTGTGGGAAAGCTAAATCAAAGAAGTAGATCTTCAGTCTTCAATTTAAAGACTGAGACTGATCCGGTATCCCATACATAACCAGGCAGACTATTCCATAGACAAGGGGTACTGTAACTAAAAGCTCTAGCGCCAGTATTTTTATGTATACATGGAATGGAAAAAGGCCAGTATTTTGGGATCGTAGGGAGCAATTTGGAGTATATTATTAATCAACTCCATTAGATATTGCAGTGCTTTGCCTTTGAGTGCCTTATGAGTTAACAAGGGAACTTGCAATTGGTTCAGTATTTAACAGGAAACTGGTGAAGTGAGGGTAGGTGGCACGGTTATGTGGTGGTTAGCACTGTCGCTGCGCACCTCCAGGCCTGGGGTTCAATTCCCACCTGGGTCTGTGTGCTTGGAGTTTGCATGTTCTCCCTGTGCTTGGCGGGTTTTCTCCGGGTGCTCCGGTTTCCTCCCACAGTCCAAAGACATGCAGGTTAGGTTGATTGGTGTGTCCAAATTGCCCATAGTGTGTGTGTGTGTGCCCTGTGGTGGGTTGGCACCCCGCCCTGGGTGTCCCCTGCCCTGAGCCCTATGTGCTCTGGGATGGGCTCCAGGCTTCCCCGTGACCCTCACCAGGGGTAAGCGGTTAGGATAATGGATGGATGGTGAAGTGAGGATAGTACTAGAGTTATATGGTCATATTTTTTGCTTCCAGTGATAATCCTAGCAACTGTGTTTTGGATGCACTGTAATGTACTGAGTGTGTAGTTTGTACGTCCTATGAGTAAAGCATTGCAATAATGTAACCAACTGTAATGTAACCTAAACTTATGTGCACAATTTTTTCATATTCTGTAGTAATTAAATAGCAATATTTCTCAGTTGTAGGATGCACACCTGTGAAAGTGCATTCACATGACAACCAAAGGAGAGTTTTGAGTCTAAAATGACACCTAAATTATGCTCTGAGTCGCTTATAGTGAGACAGAGGTCAGCAGCATTGAGGTATGAACTGAAAATGCTCCTTGCAGGATCATTACCCCCAAACAAAAAGATCTGTTTAAGCTGTGTTTAGTAATAAGCAATATGCACTCATCCATCTTTTAATATAATCAGTGTAGGTATGATAGTTGATATTATACTTGCGTATAATATTACCTAAAGGTAATATATGAAGGGAGATGCGTACTGGGCCCAGCACAGATCCCTTTGGTACTCCATATCTAAGTGATGACATAGACGAAGGTGCACTATCATTCAATATTTGTAACGGTTTGTGAGATAAAAAGTAAACCACCTAATAATAGTTGTGCTAAGGCCCACGATACTTTGAAGCTGGTTTACCAGAATAGAATGATCAATGGTATCAAAAGCAGCACTAAGATCTAATAGGACGAGAGCCGTCATGTTCCCTGCATCAGATCATATCATTCACAACTCTAGTCAAGCTGTTTCTGTGCTGTATCCTTGTCAGAAGCCAGACTAAAACTTATCTAACAGTCTTAACAGTTTATTGGATAAGTGAACTTGCAGCTGTCAACAAATTTTTTTCAAAATTTTGGAGAGAAAAGAGACATTTGAAATAGGTATATAATTACAAGTTACTTCTGGAGTCAGATTAGGTTTTTTAAGCAGTGGCCTAACAACTGCAACTTTAAATGAGTCAAGTACACCTAAAGCCACGGAGGTGTTTATAAGGTTCACTAAGGGTCCTACTAAAATTTCTAGTGAATCTTTAAGCAGTTGTGTTGGAATGGGGTATAGCAGACATGTGGTGGACTTAGTATTGCCTATTAATTTTTAAGGTCTAAGGCATTAATTTGTGCAAACTCACTGAAAGGATGTGCATCTGGTATTGCTGGCGGTCTCAGCACAGTTTCAGTCTAAAATAGTGTGGAGCCACTCCCATGGGCACACCTCCCGACACTAATGACTAATAACAAAATGACGTTAAAATTACACTGTAACACTAAAAACAAGAGGCAGTTAGTCACAAGCATAAACAGCTACTCTAAGAGACGTGTGCGGCCAGGTAGCAAAAACAAGCAGTTTATATGGTCCAGGTTCATGGCAACTGGGTCTTCGTGTGGCCTGGCCCTGAGATGTGTCAGTAAACAGATATCTAACCATCCTGGATGTTTAAACTGGAGCTGATTTGAGTCTCACTGAAGCTGACACGTTACATGATCGTACATATTATGGTACATATGAAATTCAACACTTCGGCGTCACTGCACGAGCTGCTAACGCTAACTTTTTGATCCACTTCCCTGAGAATATATTCTGGTCTCTCACTCGCAAGATGGAGCATGTCGATCGCTCGTGGGACCCCTAGATGCTGTCGTCCTTGGTTTTCTCAACAATCACAGCCTGTGACACGTTAATTGCTGATTTGCATATCACACTCCGCTCCCTGGCAGCGTCCCGCTTGACGTGGCTCTCGAAGCAGAGCGAGAAGGAACGCGGAGACGGGAAGGCCATCCCGGGGGGAGGAACCTGAGAGAGTCAAGTAAAAGAACACCTGACATTCATTAGGAGTCGAAGAGTGAGGCGAAAACGAAAAGGAAGGACGGCAGGAGAAAGAGAGAAGGAGAAGAGACTGGCAGATTTAAATGCAACGCTCATGCTTTCACATGGTTACCGTGGCAACAGAATAACAACAGGCAGGAACAGTTCGCATGCCAGAATACCATCTGCATACTCCGTCTGAATTCTAAACATAATAAGTCTGGATTTTTCATATACAAAAAAAAATATATACAAGCCTGTCAATCATATAATAGCAAAAAGACTATCTTACTATTATGGTTATGCATTGTGTTAGCTGTTGTTACTCACTTGGCAAAGGTAGTTTTTTTCCGTAAATCATTTTTAACCAAAAGTGAATTGCTATCTGTTAGTATTAACTTAAATCAGAAATAAACTACAACCTCTTCCTGAATAATAGGGCATATTGCCAGACTTGAGTAGACAAACCAACACAATATTACAGCAATTAAAGCTAGGCTCTATAAGTGACACTACATTATACACCCATATACAAAACCACCTAGTCCCATAAAACTGTTGTTGCTCATCTGCATATCACTAGGTGAGTCTCTAACCGGGGTTCCTTGTAGGCTTTGGTGTCTCTCACCTGTATCCCTCACCAGTGCAGCAGTGTGTTTTGGTCATTGTGGGATGAGTGTTTCTATGTCTGTCAGTGCTGACACCACGTCTCCCTCTCCACAGGATGGGAGGTCGGCCGAGGACCTAGCGAGAGCGGGAAAGCATGACAAAATTGCTGCTCTGCTGGTCAAGCTCAAGAAGGTACGAGAGGGACTTTTACCACGTTGATATTACTGAAGTGACGCTGCCTTTTGAGCAGAAGCTCACGAACGAGCCTGGGAGTGCATTAACGCAGGTCTCTTTGTGTGGCATGCTGCTCTAAGGACTCTCACAAGGGTAGCTTCATGCAGCAGCTGAGGTGCATGCAGGCCCCGCAGGCTCGACTGAAGCTGAAGCTGTTAGGCCACTCCGGGTCCGGCAAGAGCACCCTGCTTGAGTCACTCAAGTGTGGCCTCCTGAGAAGCTTCTTCAGGAGGAAGAGGCCTCGCACCCCTGCTGCCGCCACCTCTCCTCGCTTCACACTCTCCCCAGCCCCACCTGTGCCCACAGGTGCTGTCTTCCTCTGGATCATGCACTGATGCCTGCATTGTAGATCATTTGAAGATATATTGAGACACTAATACACAGAGCTTAGAGTCTTTTGTTTAAGTTTGAAAAAGGCTTTATGTGTCTAACCATGGTGATCTGTATAAAGGAATATTCTTCCAGAACAATTATGTTTAGGTTTGTTGAAGGTTTTATAGTATTGTTAATTTTTGCCTTTACCTTTATAAAACTGTAAAAGGTGTCATTGCTTTAAATCCAAACTGTTCAGTAATGTTGATTTTACGCTTGTGACATCTTTAGTGGAAGAAGCACGCCACCTGCAGACTACTCATGGAAATTACAGCCGACTGATTAAAAGGTTAAATTTTAGAATGTATTTTGTACCATTGAAAAAGAGAGCGTGTTTCCTGATGCAGTTTCGATGAGCGTATCGAACCTTTACCCTGGCTGTGAGAACGTGAGCGTGAGACGCCGCAGTATGATGTTCGAGCCAAGCCTGGCGAAGGGGATGCTGGCGGTCTTCTCTCCCATGCACAACGCTCCATCCGCCCTGGACGACCAGTCCACCAAAGCTATCGACATCCAGAACGTCTGCATCAACGGTGAGGCACTTGTCCTGCTGCTGTGGGTCATGCACGAATTCCAGAGTTGCACAATATAACTCAGAGCTCTGCCTATATTAGAAGCTTTTCCACAGCAGTGTGGATAAACACAAAGGAGAGTCTGGAGTTTCCTTTTCAGTTAAACTGTATGTCTGTAGAGTGTGGGAGGAACCTGCAAAAGCAGAGACATCAATGAGCCAGTCGGTGAGTGTAGAACTGGTCACTGTGTCCAGTATCCCAGCAGCTCAGAGCCTTAGCACACAAGGGTAGGTGTACTTTGATGTTAAGAGGCATACATACAAACTCAGTTTTCACCTGTGACTTTGGCAGTTGCCCAAGCTTCAGACCTGTTTTAGTGTTCCTACGGTATTTTATGAAGCTATCGTGTTTTTAATTGACAGTGTTTCGAGGAAAGGGCGACGCCTAATGTGCAAACAGGGAGGTTTAATATAGATCTTAACAAGATAACAAAGGTTCAAACCAACAAACATCCAGCAAATACTAGTGCTATAGTAAACATTACAGCTAGCAACAAACTAAGACAGGAAGGGAGGATATAAAGGAAAAACACTAATAAGACACAGGTGGAGATTACTAATACAATTAAGGAGACAATGAGCACAGAGGAACTGGAGAATCAGGGGCAAGGTCGCCAACTAGTGGACATATGAGGAACTGACAGGACCATATCATGAAACCCGGGAGGGTCCGAAATCTGTAATGTCCATCCTTTCTTTCACAACATAGACATTTTGAAAACAATGAAAGCTATATGACACAAAGTCATAACGGTAGTTTTTAAAATTATGATTTAAAAAATATACTGTCATCATTACTTGTGCAGTAGGATAATGCAGAGTATATGGTAAATCAGGCTCTGGGAATGCAGCTGTTACTTCTGGGTTAACATCTGGCTATGCTTTCCAGGAGTGGGTGACTTCAGCGTGTGGGAATTCTCCGGTAACCCCGTGTACTACTGCTGCTATGATTACTTTGCTGCTGATGACCCTACGGCCATACACATGGTGCTCTTCAGCTTGGAGGAACCTTATGAGACGCAACTCAACCAGGTCACCTTCTGGCTGAATCTGCTCAAGTCTCTCATCATGCCTGAAGACAGCATCAGTATGTAATCAGTCCAGCACCTTCTTTTTGTTTCAAAACGACCTGCAATTAGTGTCTTTGTGACTTGAGACTTTTTATGTCTGATTTTTGTAATGGTCCTGGGACCAAATTTTTACACTAGTCATTTAGAACGCAATAGATATAAAAACATTGAATGTTTTGTATGTACTGACAGCTAATTAAATAAAACTGATGTATAAGCAGTCTGACAACATATGTATGTGGATTTTAAAAGTACTTTTACAGCAAAATAAATTATTTGTTCTCTTCTCAACCAGTAGGGGGCATAATTAAAATTGTTTTACTAAATGAAATCCCTCTCCTAATTTAATCACATATTAGAAAGGAATATGTTTCTAAAAGATGTTTCTCAACCATTTTCTTGAATTATTTTGACATTTTGGCAAGCCCTGATTTACTGACTGGTATGGTGCCTCACAGGTTTCAGGGAAGACATTATATTAAGCCAGTAATAAGGGTCCACCATGATGGCATGTTGTATTTTCAGCCTTTGGTGGAAGGGTGAAAAAGCCACTGAGCATCGTGCTGGTGGCCACTCACGCAGACACTGTGAACCTGCCTCACCACTGTGGAGGTGGATTTCTCTATGACAAGGAGAAGTCACTGCTCCGGGAAGTCAGAAACAGGTCCTCTTGTGCGACACAACTCACATTACAGACCGGCCAAGTCGTGCAACTTTTAAACAAATTCTAAGCTTTCCAGAGTGCAGCGCTTTAAATGTTTTCTGTAATTTATTTAAAGGTTTTCAAACGATCTACATATCTCCGAGAAGCTCTTCGTCATGGACGCTGGAGCATCGAGTTCTAAGGAGATGAAGCTGCTGAGAAACCATTTGCAGGATCTGCGTAATTCCATAATCTCTGTAAGAGTCACGGCATGTGAGCACTAATGAATAATGCCATGTAGGCTGAGTGTCATAACAGCAAGAAGTGAAAACCGTGATAACAAATGAAAGTGACTGTGATAATGACTGAAACAGAGAAAAGGTGTTAACTACGTGAATGGAAATGCTGAAACTGAGGTTGTGATTACTGAAATTGAGACGCTGTTAATGACTGAAGTAGATAAAGGTAGAGATTATACTTTAAGTTGTCAAAAGGTAATAAATGCTGAAATGGAAAATATGATAGTAACTGCAATGAAGAAAGGTGATAATGACTGAAAGGACGAAAGGGGATAACGCCTGAAATGGAAAAAGGTGATAGCGGCTGAAATGGCTGAAACTGATAATGACAACAGGACAGCAATAAGGGAACGACAGATTCAGGTATAAATTGAGGGAGGGGTGCAAATGCCACTCAGGGTACAAAAGGTACAAAAATGCTTTTCATGAAAGGTGACAAGCAGCTGTTTAAAACTGACATTCTGATATGAACATCTGTCTGCAGCCTCTTACGATGCTCCAGCTCACGTATATTAACATATTTAGCACATATTATATATATGTTTAAGTACAGTTTATCATTTAAGTATTTGCCTTTGTTGAAAAACGTAGTCTTTAATATGTAGGTAACAGATCAAGCAGTTATGAAAATCGTAGTACACAAATGTGGTAAACAGATTTAATCTAAATTTAAAATCAGTTGCAGCAGCTCTTTGATGATTAGCCTCTGCTGAAAGCGTTTTTCTTTCCTTACTCATGTTGCTGACCACATAAACTAAAGCAGTCACACAGTAGAATTTCTGCTTGACACAGTTTGAATGGGAGTTTAATCAGCATGACAGGGTGTCCGAGCTGACAGCAGACCTTGTTAGTCACAGCAGGGCACTGCGTGGTAGAGATGGGCGGTCTCACCTTACTTCTGCCTCTGCCCAGACGTGCCAGCCCATGACAGCACTGTGCGAGAAGATACTATCCACTCTGCCGTCCTGGCGGAAGCATCACCGTGCCAACCAGCTGGTGTCCCTGCAGCAGCTTGTCCTGGATGTTCAGGAGCAAATGAACCCCCTGGCCAGTGAAAAGGCACTGAGAGACGTGCTCTCACAGCTGCACAGCATGGGGGAGGTGGGCAGCCTCACCCGCTCCTAATAGCAAATAGTCGCTCTCTCTTATACAGTTTTCCAAGATCTCCACAGCCATGACTGTGTCCATTGCAGGGTCACATGTTCTCACATCACTGTCTCAGTTACAGGGTCACTTACCCCTGGACAGTCACTAATCAATGTTCTTTCATGTCTCTGCAGTCACAACGTTCCTAGAGCCTGTGGCACAGTGGCCTTGGTGGCTCTTATCACTAATGCTGACATAGCTTGCATGGCATCACACAGCCTGGCACAATGGCCTGCAGGTTTACAGAGGCCTGACAATGGTTAGACATAGGCGTAGGCTCCATGTCGGCTTTACAGGTTCTCTATATGAAGTTGTACATCAAAATAAAATCATATACATGTTCAGTGATTCTTGGCAAGATTAGTAGAATACACAAGCTGCGAGAAATTGTATAACAGTCCAGGAAATCGTAACTGAGACAGTAGTAAATATGTATCTGCACTTGGCCTATTTGGGAAATGTACTACAGTTAATTGTTGAGCTCATTATTTTCCTAGTGCCACAACTAACCTTTTGACCACAGATGTCTTGACCATCTGTCCCACACAGATAAACCTCATGCAGAGTGAGATGATTCAAGACGTGGTTCTTTTGGATCCTCGGTGGCTATGCACTAGTGTTCTGCCCAAGATTTTATCCCCTGAGACTCCGAAGGCCATCCATCACTACAGGGGGCGCTATAGCTTGGAAGAAGTTCAGAGCCTTCTTCCAGATCACGACGTGGAGGAGCTGTTGCAAATATTGGACGCGATGGACGTTTGTGCACGGGATCCTCACAACACTACCATGGTGGACATTCCCTCCCTTATCAGAGCAAATGGGATGCAGCACTCCTGGACCAATGACGAAGAGGACGAAGAGATGTTTGTGTACGGAGGGGTGCGTGTGGTGCCTGCTGAACACCTTGCACCCTTTCCCTGTGGCCTCTTCCACAAGCTTCAGGTGCGCCTGTGTCGCTGGAGCCACCAGCAGCAGCTAGAGGACAGCACCGTCCGGCTGTGGACCAACGGGGCAAAGGTCTCTCACAGGGGTGTGAACGCCATGGTGCGGCTGGTCAACCACGGCCAGGGCATTGAGGTCCAGGTGCGGGGGCTGGAGCCAGTCAAGTGTTTCTCCCTGTTGGACGTTATGTGCAAGCTTACGGACAACTTGCTGACCACCACGCTGCCTGGGCTCCTCACCGTGAAGCACTACCTGAGCCCCCAGCAGCTGAGGGAGCACCACGAGCCTATCATGGTCTACCAACCCAGGGACTTCTTCAGGGCCCAGGCCCAGAGAGAGAGCACGCTCACCAACACCATGGGTGGCTACAAGGAGAGCTTCAGCAGCATTCTCAGCTTTGGCTCAGCCGAGGTCTACCACCAGGCCAGCCTCGGTGTGGACGTTCACGTATCAGACATCTGCCCTCTGGCCAGGAGGAAGCTCTGTCGACTTCTGGACCCTCCGGATGCCATGGGCAAGGACTGGTGCCTGCTGGCCATGAACCTGGGCCTCTCGGACCTGGTGGCAAAGTACAGCCCTAATTACAGCGGTCGCAGGGAGGACTCAACTCAGCGCAGCCCCACTGACCTGCTCCTGCGCGCATGGGGCAGGCACCCCGAGAGCACAGTGGGTGTACTCATGGCCAAGCTGAGGGCCCTAGGGCGACGGGACGCAGCCGACTTCCTCCTGAGATCATCCCCAGTGTTCAAGGTCAACCTGGACGCCATTGGCCTGGACAGCTTTGGGACAACCTGTAACGGGGGCACCTCTCACAACTCTATCAGCTCTGTCATATCTCGGTGAGACGGTGGAGGCACGTAACTGGAAATCAGTCGAAATGCAATCCAGACGTTACTGTATTGGCTCTGTGCATTAAGTCACGACTGAGTTAAAGCACGCTGGACGCGTTATGAGCGGCTTTTTGCTGATGAAGCTTAATCTGCTGTTCTTGTATGCACACCGTAACACAGCTGTGCACTGTCAGTGTTATTATAAACAGGAAGTGCAAAAGGTTACTGACACCTAATAGTGCTTTTTTCCTAGAACGCAGTGCTAACAAATCATGTTTTACTGAATGGGGGAGAAAATCTTAGAAGTCACACATCATTATAGGTCAAAATAGTTAGACCACCCTGAATATTAAGCAGAATCACTTTCTGTTGATTTCAGCTTTTTCATGACAATAAATGTTTAAAAAAAGATGAGGTGATTTTAATATCAGGTGTTACAATCAACGCTGTAATGTCATATGAGTCTACAAAGCCCATGTCTTTGTGTAAGAAAGGGAAAAAATCTTATTGCAACAAAACTGTTTTATTTGCAGCACAAACACAACATTCCATCTATTCAGCATAAATTTAACCGTGTAAAGACATGGAAGATGCTAAAAAGAAACACTAATTCTGTTTACATGTGAAAACAGACCAGATTTTTTTTCCCAATTTGTACTTTATGATTTGTACTTAGTGGTTCAGTTTGTCAATGTATAGTGTGTGTGTGTGTGTGTGTGTGTGTGTGTGTGTGTGTGTGTGTGTGTGTGTGTGTGTGTGTGTGTGTGTGT
>JABJVR010000095.1:4773333-4789187 GCA_025773905.1 Chitala chitala | reverse complement strand
AGCCTTGGCACACATTACATATACTGTATACGTTTATGTTACCTGTACTTTCACAGCCGTGCTACAATGACGCTGTATTGGCTGGTGTTTACGTGGTACCTGAGTGCAGTTTTTGCCCTACTAAGACACAACCCAGATTTGGATCAGCACTGGAATCACTGGAAAAATACCCATAATAAAAAATATTATGAGGTAATTTTGTAAGTTCTGTAAGAATTAAACTATAAAGTGAGCAAAGATTTGTAAACTGAACAGGCTTACAGTCTGTGTGAACCGCTGTGTTCAAAATAGAACTGCTTGGTAAAATTCATATAGTTCCATTTTTAATGTAACTGCTACAATCCTGTTTTTCAGAAGGATGAGGGATATCGACGACAGGTTTGGGAAGAGAACTGGGAAGAAATAGAATTGCACAACCTTAAATACTCCTTTGGCAATCAGTCCTTTCAACTTGGCATGAACCAATATGGTGACATGGTTGGTGGCCTTTAGAATTGAACAACCTCCCTCCTCCCCAAATTGCATACCTAATCCTCCTACATTAATGTTGCTTCTGTGTTTTTTGTTGATTAAGACCAGTGAGGAGTTTACACAGCTCATGAATGGTTACAGAGGCAGACGTACCAAGGGCTCCACAGGAGTTTTCTTGGCACCCAACACATTCAAGGCACCGCCACAAGTTGACTGGAGGATATATGGATATGTCACTCCTGTGAAGGACCAGGTTTCTGTCATGAAACCACTGACAAAATTTGAAAGGTCTTACCTTTTGTCTTTCAACCAGCTGCTTTCATACATACCAGTTATCAACTGATTGTTTCATGTATTCTAGGGTCAGTGTGGTTCTTGTTGGGCCTTCAGTAGCACGGGTGTCATGGAAAGTCAGTGGTTCAGAAAGACTGGCAAGCTGGTATCCCTGAGTGAGCAAAATTTAATGGACTGCTCCCATCCTGAGGGAAATGGAGGCTGTAATGGAGGACTTGCGGTTCAATCCTACCAGTATGTCATGGACAACAAAGGCCTGGACACTGAAGAGTCTTACCCATACCTTGCGAAGGTAGGTGTTCCAATTGATTTAGCCATTGGATTGTAAGATTTGAAACCGCTGTGTAGGTGTCTACTGATCTGTGTTCCTGCCCAGGATGGCCAGCCATGCCGCTATGATCCCAAGAACAGTGCTGTCAATATCACTGATTTCGTGAACATCGTCCATGGGGATGAAACAGCCCTAATGACAGCTGTGGCAACTGTTGGCCCAGTCTCTGTCGCCATTGATGCTGGCCATCGGTCTTTCCAGTTTTACCGGTCTGGTCAGTGAAGCTCTTGAGATGAATTGTGTGGTGTCTTCCAGCTGTGTACATCTGTGCTAAGATGATTTCTCTCTCCATAGGGGTTTACTATGAACCGGCCTGTAGTAGCACAGTACTGGATCATGGTGTCCTGGTTGTCGGCTATGGGGAAGACGATGGCTCAAAATATTGGATAGTAAAGAACAGGTAGCGCAAACTCCATTACACCACCTGTCGTGTGATTTCCCCTGAAGTTATGCATCATTCCTCGGGGCAAGAATTGCTATAGATAAGCATGTCTTCAGGCAGCAAAATGCTAATTTCTGTTGGTTCATTCCTTAGCTGGGGTGCGAGCTGGGGAGACAATGGATACCTCCATATAGCCAAGGACAAAGAGAACCACTGTGGAATTGCATCTGAGGCAAGCTACCCTCTAATGTAGTCTGCACAAAGGTGGTGTTGGTGCCACTTATTGGATTGAAAGGGCCACTTTTATTTAGGGTATTACCCCTTAGGTTTGTTAGATTCTTGGAGACTACTGACTGAAGGCACTCCTGGGTTTTAATTATCTAGTGCACAAATGTAATAGACAACACATTTGTTAATGGTAATGGTGAAACATAGTGTAGTATAATGGGGCTGGATAGTGCTTTTTGGTGCATTAATTCAGTATGGTCTAATTAGGTGATTGCCTATACAGGTATGATATATAAATGTTTCTAGGTTGTACAACTGTGTGTGGAAAGTGATTGATTAAAGAAATTTTTGATTGCAAAATGGCTCTCAATTTCATTAATTACAATATATCACACACTGTAATTGTGGCTTCCACTGGATGACATCAGTGTAGCTGCAGGTGGCAGCGAGTCGGCTGCAAAGACGGTGACGTCACCCCAGGGATCGAGGCAAGAGGCCAATTAGACGCCAGCAGTAAAAGCATGAATGAGTTTGTGGCTCAACGTGTTAATCCCTCTCTTAGGTACAGTGGTGACATGGGGTTTAAACCCGTCTGCTCCCGGTGCCTTACAATACCAAGGAAGGAAAAAGAAATCTGGTAAAGTATAGCTGAGAAATCATGACGGGAAGTGCGTTAAAGAAAGACAACTTGTCCTAACAACTGTGAGAAGTTCGTTGTAAATCGTTTGTGATGCGAGGTCTTGACAAAGGAATTGCACTTGGTGTACAGGAGACTAAGAGCTGCCTGGTATTTCTTGGTTAGTCGATAGTTGATTTACAACACTCCTTACGCGTTGGTGGAAAGCGATGGTGCGTTTTATAATGGTAAGGAAAAACTGGACATCTGAGGCTTTGTGTTTTACATGAATTAAATGACTTTGTTATATTTTGTTAGTGATTGTTATCGATTTGCTACTCTTTATTTGCTTAGGGCGTTCACTATAACAAGAAGCTTATTATGAGACGGGGAAAAAGTTACATTTCCTCGACAATTCGCAGCTGGTCAATCAGTATGATACGCGGTGCCCAGTAAGTGATTGCTCAGCGTCTCCTGTCCTGCGTTCGCAAAGGAAAAGGAAAGTGCTTAACAAGGCTACCACGGCGGCGTGACTCCATGGCTTGGCCCAGCCGAGTCATTCTGAAGTGAAGCAAAACGTGAAGCGCGCGGTGCTCAAGCGTCGGATTCTGCTTGTGTGGCTCGCCTGTCCTGCAACTCTGCAATCCCTTTTGGTCAGCAGTCTGATTTTTATTCACGGCTTAACCCATATGTGGACAGTTTTCATATTTACTTAATCGCACGCTTATTTTTATAGTAATTGTGTAAATTACCGTGACTTTAATATATGTTGTTAATGAAAATGGCTTGATGGGTTCATGTAAAGTGAGAACAGAATTGTCATAAAAAGCTATAAAATGAAACCAAGTTAAATTCGTTGTCATATGAAGGGGGCATTTTTTTTTTTTTGCTTCAAGATTTTTCATGTACTTTTTTTTTTTTTTTTTTTTAGTTTGATAATTCTGATTTTTACACATTTTCTAGAAGGTGTGAATCATGATGGTACAAGCTAGTGCACAGCCTCAAGACACAGCAGTGGACGCTGATACACGCCAGGCGGACATTAGATGTGTACTGGGACAAAGTGGACTAAGTGGCTGTTAAAACACTTTTTGCTAGTTTGTTTGCTTCCAGATCAGACACGTTTACCTTGGTTTTGCACTTGAATGAAAAATGCAGCTTAAGAAAACATATAAAGAGCAACCTTCAAATTCTTGTTTTTTATATGATTCTCTACAGCATGTGCCAAACATCTAAATTATATGACATCAAGTAAATGAAAAGAAAATAGAGCTAAAATGATTCACATTTAGATTCATATATATTCTCATAAGAAATGAGAAGGAATGAAATTTGTATATGCATGTATGCTCCTCAGTGTGCAGTAACAAACACGAGAATTTTAGTAGTGAAGAAAAGAGGGGAGTTACTGTAGTTCTGCTTAGCAGAGGTGGTCCACTGGGTGTTTTATATTCGATATCCAGGCTTCAAGTCAGTGAACTGGGCTTCTTACCCAAAGTTTGAAAATAGGTTGAGAGTGTTATGGCCCCAAGACCTCTCATCATTCACTTTACCAGGTGCAACTGCAACTTTCTAATTCTAACTATCCTGAAGAAAACTCTGGAAAGAACCAGCTACTAGATACTTGAATACTTGAGTCTTTCACCCCTGTATGCTGGTTGGACAAACTGTTTGAACATCAGGACCCCTGCAGACCACCACCATAGTTTGCTCTGTCATTGCTCTCTGTAGGTATAGTTTACCATGAGGTGAATTGGTTATCTGTACAGTTGCAGAGACAATCCTTATCTCTTACTGCTACACCCATCATGTGATACATATACCAACAATAATACTGACAGCAGTATAACCAAAACAAAATATTACAGTATAACCAACTCACATATAGCCCCAACAATGTAGGCCCGTGACCCTGGACTAGAGAATGAGAAATTACGTTTACGTAATGTATACAGAAGGATCCATGTAATATATTTAATCGTAATATGAAATGTTGTACACATCACAAAACGGAGTCTGGTAACCTTTCTTACAATGTCAGACTATTGTTGCATACAATTAATTTTTGGTGTGGATGAGAGGGCCCCCTGGTGGCTGGATAGGAGATAGGTTAACTTTGTTTAATGCCTAACCAATTCGTACTCTACTGAAGAGCCATAAATAAAGTTGATCTGTAATCACATCAACTCTCAGCTCCTGGGGGTGCGCATGCAAGTGCATGTCCAGCACCAGTCCCAAGTCCAGATAAAACAGGAGGGTTGCGTCAGCAAGGGCATCTGACGTAAAAACCTGTGCCAGGTCAATGTGTGGATTATTAACTGGACGCCAGTCAACCTTCTGTGGCAAACCTCTCAAGGAGGGCAAATAAAATTTTAATAAACACGCTCAGTTTATAAACATAATTGAATAACAAAAATTTATTTTTATAGAGGTGTGATTAAAAACTGGCTGTTGGAATAACTATAGATAAAAAGCCAGTGCACCACTGAGGGTTACAAAGATGATACCAATTTGTGTTTTTAGACTTTTTACAATTAGGGGGTGACTATCTGACCACATTTTTTTAATTACTTCGGTATTTCTTTTATCTTGCATTTGCCCTGGTATTGATTTTACATAAAGTCATAGCTTCGATTTTAGTCCTTAGACAAAATTTATTACATTTATTCTTTAGAAATACCCACTTAATATATCGTAATCTTATGTTAACTAAAATCTTAACTGGAAAAATCAGTAAAATAAACTTTTGTCCACAATAATGATCACATTGCCAAAACAGACAATTGTGGAGGGAAAAGAGAGAAGAGCATAAGAGAATTTAAAAGAAACTTTATTCACAAAATCACACGTGTGCAATGACACTGGTGGGATGAACTGATGTGCATGCATGTTTGTTTGTGCAAATCATCATCCTTCATGGACCTCCGAAAAAGCAAACCCCGGTCTGTTATGTGGTGCGCTTTTGGACCCAGGGCATGCTTACTTGGCGTGTTTCTTGAATATGGATATGTACTCCTGCACGTCATCCGGGGAACCCAGCACCACGGGCACTCTCTGGTGGATGGACTCGGGCTGGATGTCTAGCACATTTACGGACCCTGTTGTGGCCATCCCACCCGCCTGCTCCATGATGTAGGCCATGGGGTTGCACTCGTAAAGCAGCCTCAGCTGTTGGAGGGGGGTGAAGGGGGGGGGGGATTTACATGCATGAGATTTTAATACATTTGTTTTTATCAATGCCTCCGACTTCTGTCTCGGTCAGTCCGCAGATACCTGTGGCAGCTTTGATGAAGCACTTAAATTCATCACACTAGTCAGAGCATCACTCAGCTATGCAGGAGAGCAGGACAGAACACTAATCAGATAGAAATATGGGGCAAAGTGTATGTGGACATGCTGAATCTTCATGCTGTGTAGCTATGCTATCCAAAAGAGGTCTGTGCTTTCTTTCTGGTTTCAAAAAAGGTTGTGCTAAGTTAAATATAAGTCCTCAGAGCACAGCAGGATTATCTCTAATTTCTACATTAACTTTAGTAGTACTTGCAAAAAATAGACAGAACCTTTAAGTACATATAGGAAAAAAAACAATATATATAATATAGACAGACACACAGGGCGCAGGGCAGGCAAGGCGCGCACACACACACACACTGTGTTTGTTGTCTTTCCTGTAGCAGGCTCACCTTTCCCTTGGGGCTCTTGACATTGGCAGGGTATAGAAAAATGCCCCCGTACACCAGTGTTCGATGCACATCAGCTACCATGGATCCCACATACCTCCCACCATAGGGGGCGCTGCCGTCCTGCAAAAAACATTTTATTTTCATTGTGGCTGCAAATTTGACATCAGTCATCAGTTATATAATCTTGCTGCATACATACAACCATATAGAAGACCAGCAAAATAACTTTCCCCATTTTTATTTTCATTGATTATTGTCAGAAGAACAAACTACATGCTGTGTTAGCCTAAGAAACTCAATTTTTTTGTACATTTCAGTTACTAGCTTTATGCAAACATATCGTCTTATTTAAAGTCCAACCAAAATATGCAGACAGACATTTTAAATGAGAAATGTTGTTATGCTGCAGCTACCTCTGGGAACTTCTTCCTTTTCAAGTATTCTGTGACTGCAGGGTCAAAATATTGAGCATAGCCTTCATTGAGGCTGTAGATCTTGCCCTTCTTCTTTATTCTGACATTTCTGTCCACTAAGATGAACTCCCCTATTGCCTGGAAAGCAGAATGAATTTCAAGGAGTGGTTCTCATAAAGCAAAAGCACATTCAACCACTGAATGCAAATCGCCAAGACAGAGTGCACTCTTCAGAGATTGCAGATAGTTGTGACAACCAAATGGGGTTAGATAAAGTCGTTTTAAGTTTTTAAGCAATGCTGTGTACTAATCAGTGCTTCAGGAAAGGCAAAGAAGGGCCTTACGGGGTCCAACATGAAGCAATTCACACCCTGGCCAGTGGAGAGGACCAACATGGTGGCACTGCCATACAGGGCATAGCCTGCAGCTATGATGTTCCTGCCAGGCTGTAGGGCATCGTTATCACTGGGCTCATCATCTGTCACCTGGTGTGCAAGAACATCCTGTTACAAATTACAGAAATTCTTCCATTCTTCAAACGATAACATGCTGACCATTCGCATCTGCCAGCATAATTTTAGAACCTGACTGCACAGTTATACTCATATATAACTTTTAAGCACAAAAAGTCAAATCCAACCTTTCTGTAGATAGCAAAAATGGTTCCAATAGATGCAAGACAATCTATGTTTGAAGAACCATCCAGAGGGTCGAAGCATATAATGTATTTACCCTGGTAAAGAAAAAACTAACACTTAACAGAACAGTCAACAGTATATCTGACGGCAAATGTTGTATTATATACAATTTATTTAGTCGGTTTAATTTGAAATACAGCAGCAAAGAAATTAACTCCAATAGTTTGAATCTGACATCTCATTGTCAAAAGTTTTATTCGTCAAGCATTGCTTCATATTACTGATGTGGAAGTTAAAAGCAAAGCTAAACACATATTACTCAGACACAAATAATAAATCACAAATAAAAAGAGGTAGACCTAACTCGGTAAAAGAATCTGAATTTCACATACCCTTCTCTCCGGCTCCACGATGATGGCTTTCTCATCTTCCTCGGACACTAGCACGCAGGAGGTGAAGGATGACTTGATCATGTTAATGACCAGATCGTTGGACAGAATGTCCAGTTTCTTGACCTGGTCCCCAGTCACATTGGTGCTACCAGCAATGCCATAGCTACAGGGACAAGGAACTCCAGAATCAACTGAACAATTAGCCAGGTACCTGCTGTGAGTCAGTGGAACGCGTACAGGACGGCAGTCTACAAGGTAGTGTACTCAGTGAGCGCACAGCTTACATTTACAGAGCAGTGAGGTACTGTCAAGGTACAGGACTGGCAATTTAAAGAATGGTTGTTTCTGATCAGGACAATTTATCAGTGTTAGATTCCCTTCAAAACTGAAAAATGCTGCAATTTTCGGAAACACATTACAACTACTGTCTGTGTGTGTGTGCGTCTATATATATATATAAATATATATATATTTTTTTTTTTTTTATTTTTTTTTTCTCCAGGCCTGTAGTCCACTTGAGCAAAACTCTTATCTTTTTCTTTTAACAAACACCAATTGTCTGGAAATAATTGAATCACTGTGACGGTGCAGATTTTAAGATGTAAGATAACAAAATAAATATCATTGCTTATACTTTTGGCCATCTGATTGCAATTATGCTGATTTTTTTTTTGTGCTACATTTTCATAGGAGGAATGTTCAACTACATTATGAGCAAAATGTATTAACTACGTTTATGTATCCAAGCGAAATTTTATGGGTAAATGTCTAAAATGTCTGATTTAACAAAAACAATTCAATTGCATTCACAGAAAATCTAATAAAATGTGACTTAAGATGTCTTCATCCTAAGTACTTACAGGTTTGCGATGCCCGCTTTCCTGACAGCAGAAGAAATCGCTTTGATGGCTGTGCATATTGAATTCAGAAGAGTGGTCAACTCTCCTGTCCCCTTTGCCCGTCTCCCTTCCTCGAGAACGAATCTCGTCACGGTAATGACGTTGGTATCGAAAGCGCCTCGGTCTGACATTCCGACTGTGAGATCGCACCCCTTCAGTCTCTGGTGGGAGAGGAGAGGAGAGCTCCGCTTGGGATTTTAACGTTTCTTCGTTGAAGTGGGACGTGTCAAAGGGGTGTTGCAGACAGAGGGCCAATCCACAGCGAAAGCGCTCAGGCGGCGAGGAGTGGTTGAACATGAAGACATCTGGCCCCGGCGAGGCTAAAGTTCACAGATCAACAGATACGGCTGCTAGCTCTGGGTGAAGTCGACAAAGTTAATACGCTCTTTCAGGCTGCTAATCAGCTAGGAGCTGACTTGTGCGAATATGGTGCTTTGTCAGCATGACTATAGTATCTACGACTTTTTTTAAAAATCAAAGTTATAGTTGTTTTCTTACACAAGTAATTTATTTTTTCTAGATAATTATTGGTCTTATTTAAGTTATACGAATTACACATCGTGCGTTACATCGAGCGGTGGATTTCACAAAGCTACCTAAAGAAGCAGCCTTTTCATGAAAACGTGAAACATTTTAAGTACCATATACGGAAATACATGAATGCACTTCAGTTTACTGTTTTTTTCCCCAAATGTTTTCATTACAAAAATGAAACGTTGTGGAAGTTTAGTTCACGAATACACCAATACTGCACATCTAGTTCTTTTTCGTGGTTTTGCTTTCCTTTTTTATTCCTGATTTTATTTCCTTCTATAAACATTTTGGTGCAGAATATTGTGCCCAGTACAGAGATCCAACATGCAGGTGTGAAAAGCCAGTGCCCCACTGAGGGTTACAAGCATATTGTAAAGATTTACTCCTCACCTGGTTTTCAGGTATAAAGTGTATAGCTGACCACTCAAGTTACACACATATAGGGAAAGAAAGATACAGTATTATTAGTCTACAGAGCCTGCAGAAAGCAAGAATTTTTGTATTCCAACTCACAAAAAGTACATAAAAAACCCTGTGGTGGTACAACTGCCTTTCCCATAAATTATCTTCCTTTTCAATGAACTAATTATTTTTTGGTGCTACTTACTACCACTTTGCAAACCATGCCACAAGCTGAAATGAACCACAAAGAATGATAACAGAAAACCAGTAAACCAGGATTAGCAGGCCTGCTGAATTTCACAACATGTAGCACATTTGTGTCTAAAGCAAATATCTAAAATCTAAGGTGGATTTCACAATAGGAAGCTGAGCCGAACTTTGCTATGGACCACCATGTTATCGTACTGAATTAACTGTCAACAAAGGGCAAAGGTCAGAAGTGAAGATGTCTGTGAAATTTCTGTTGGTGTTCCCGGGAAGTGAGAGGACAAGAGTCACAAAGAGGATTCCAGTGACATTCCATATTATTGTCTTGAATGTATTAAAAATAATAAAAAAAAAAAAAACAATAAATACTTCAAAATTAATCCAATGCAACTTTCTCACGTTACTTGTTAACAAAATGGATCATCTTACTTGTTAACAAAAATCAGCACATGTAAAAAGAGGGAGGTTTTTTGAGTGTTTGTGTTTGGGTGGGGGTGGCAACCCTGCCAGGACTTGAACCCACACAACTGCTCAGTTACCAGATTAGCCCACTGAGCTAAAAACTCAAGTCCTGTTTAGTCCCTTTTCCATTACAGGGAATGCTACTGCAGGGAGGTGGAAGAGCCGCATGTGGCTCCATAGCTGTGGGTTGCTGACCCCTGGCTTAGAGGACTAATCAGACTCTTTTCCTAACAACCATGGATTTCTACCATACTCTATGTCTATGTCTTTGTCATACATGTGTATGAGCTTTGTATGTAAGTATGTGTACAGACAGCTAACACATATGAAAAAATCACAAGAAATGGGTATAATCATTAGAAATTTTAACAGTAAGTAATATTTCACAAAATTCAGTTTATTTTTATAAAACATCCTTCTCCACAGTTGTTTAAAAGTGCTTCATAAGGAAATTGAATGAGAAACAAATGGAAGTAATGTTAAAGCTAGACGAGTGGAGGAGAGATTCCAAAACTATGCAGCATGGGGGGTTAAAGTGGGGTCCAAAGTGGACTGGCTGCCCAATCACCTCAAGCACGCTAACATGATACAGTTTAACATAGTAATAATAAAAGTGATTCTAAATATTTGCATGAACATGAACAAACAACTTAAACTGTATATTGTTACTATAATTTATAGGTGTAAAAAAATGCAGTCTCTTAAAAGTTTTTCTTTAACGTAGTTCCAATAATTAAATATTTCATAAAAGTATGCAAACACTTAGCAGTCAGTCGGTCAGTCAGTCATCTTCTATCCGCTTCATCCTGTTAAGGGCCATGGAAGCCTGGAGCCCATCCCAGAACACATAGGGTGCAGGGCAGGGGACACCCAGGGCGGGGCGCCAACCCACCGCAGGAACATTTAGCAAGTCTATATCAAAGTTAAGTGAAACACAGTAAAATTAGCTAAAATATCGTAGTCTAATTACAATTGTATATAACGTTTTTATAAAAGCTCAGTTTTGTTTTATTAGCATCGTACGGCTATCTAGAATATTATCATCTGTAAATCTTTAAATTAAAGCTACTGTTGTGACAGGGTGCCTTGTACTGACTAATCCCACACAAATCCAACGTTTTGCTATACTACCACTTGAGGGCGCTGTTTCTTATAATTAGTATAAGACATTAATTTACCAACTTAATAATTAATATTTGTCCTGTACTGGCCAAATTGAACAATTCCTACATCATAATTTTGTTTAATCTTTTCTTAAACACTTGACAAAGTTATCATTCTATATTACAATGTATCAGTCTTAACAGTACATAGTGGAAGAATACACAATTATGACAATATTCCAGATTTTTTGATAGCATCAAGTAATAGTTTGACATTTCATAAAATAGAACACTTATTAAAAAAACTTACATTATAGCGCATACTCAGTGGTAGTGATAGTTATAAATATAAAAGTTATAGATTATTTTCTGAAAAAATTAAAAACGATCAGTTAGGTCAAGAGAAACGCTATCGCAACATTAATGTTAAAGTATTAATTGTCATTGCTCTACTAAAATAACTAAATAAAAATATATGCAATACACAAACTTGCGGAGTGCGGTGGGCGTAACTTCAAGCACGTGCCTGAGTAGGCCTTTTCTGTGCAAGCAAAGTCCAGCGCGCTCCCTTCAAACCCAGCAGTTATTAACAAACGACGCAGCACAACCGGGATTACACAGTAAATCAGTTAATGAACCCGATCAACGGAAAATTTTACTCCATTATAAATAAGTAACCGGCAAAGCGGGATGGTCATCGCTACTGTGCTTCATTAATCTTTCACACCGCAACTTTTACCTGTCATGGTGTCTCGGTGTAACGTCACGCGGTTGGACATGTCTTTTGTTCGCCGCTGCAGAGTGAAATATGACTTGCGGGTGGCGCAGTAAGTGCGCATGAGCACTGAGAGGACGCTTGACGGTGAGTAGTTAAGAGAAAAGTACAAAAGAAACAAAGTAGCAGTTAATCGGGTTTATTCACTACACTCTTACTAGAAGATGTGTGCCTTTTAATTCATTAGAAGTTATTGGGAGGTGGTCATCTGGTGTGGGAGAGAAGGGATTTCTTTAAAAAAGCAACAACAACAGCAACAAGACTTGAGAACGAATTCCTAAAATTGCGTTCAGTGTTAATCGGTGAGTACATAGTTGCACTTTGCAGAAGTGATCGCTTTATAGATTTTAAATAAACTATCAATACAACATTATGCTGAATGTAAGGGCGTAGGGTTACCCGAGTAAGCGGAAAAAACTCTGAAAGCGAATTGCAGTCTGGACTCTTTAAATATTGATTGATAAATCCGGTTAAAATTGTTACTTATGCAAGTTGACATTATGCAACGCTTATGTAAACTTACAAGAAGATATAAACTACGAACTTGTGTACGGTTTGTCACCTGGTGGCCTGTTTTGATATTGTCTTAGCCTTACCAAGGCTCGCACCTTTTATCTGGTGTTGTAAACTGGTTTCGAATTGTCATTTAATGTGTATATTTAATAAAGGTATGAATCGTTTTGTCACTATTTCTTAAATCAACAGTACACCGTTAATAATTCCAGAATTCGCGATTTTCTTGACCTTTTACAGTAAAAAAGGCTTGTAGTGGCTCAGCAGAGGACGACCATGGAAGATACTCTCCAAAACATGAACAGTTCTCCTATTACAAACATGTATATATTTCTCCCACTGAAGTCGGGTTTTAATGGTTTTAGGCTCTGTTCCAATAATCATCTTTTGCTCACCGTTGACTTGCCGTTTTAAATCTAATATGTGGTGATGTTTATTTAAAGGATTGAATTGGTGAGCTATGCCTTCAAGAAATCATCCGTTTTATATGTATTTTAACAAGCGTACGAATGTCATACACATAATATAATTCTGGGTTAATTTGATGTCTTCTGTTCACGATGTTTGGTATAAAGTGCCTGTTGGTTTGCGATTCTGTCCACATAGTGCTAATGAGTTTTTCTGAACTTTTTTTTCCCCCGTAACTGTCGCCTAATATACGCAGAGGTGTTGATTAGTAGTTTCCAAGAAACATTTACCGCAGTCGAAAATGAATGGGCGTTTTCCTTATTGAAACATTTTTTTCCTCACGCTGTTGACAGTTGCTGTCTGTTTGTTTTAGGAGCGCTTTTAGAAACACGTCTATTTTATCTTTCTCTGCTGTATAATTTACTAACAAATAATCAAAGTCCCTGTTCTGGGATAGTTTTGTGTACTAAGTCGTTTGCAGGGCTTGAAGATTACTTCTGTTCTGTCGAGGTGACATAACCCTGAAATGCGCTGTGCCGAGCACAGACAAAGCCTTATTATTTAACGGTGAAAGGAATTGTCAGTAACTTACAAATGTTATGCTGCGTGTAAATGAAGCCACTGTAGGGAGTAATAGAGAGATGGGTGCCAGTTCTTTTTCTCATGCAATGCCTTGGACGTGCTCACCAGAATCTTTCAGCGCAGAATAATATTTTATTTTAGTCTCCCTCCAATTTTCCCCCTTCCATTCTTTTGAAGGTCTTTGAGAATTTAAAGCAGTCCGAGAAACTGTGGATTAGAAAGTAAGTTGTCCACAGGATGTCCAAGGTGTCAACTGAGCAAAGCTTAGATTTGAATAGCTCTCCAGTTGGAGGCTTTGCCAGTGGTGGAAAGAGGTCATTGGAATCGCTTAGTGCAAGCCATTTGTTATTAAAGCCTTTGATCATTTTGACAATGAAAGGAAATATCCGCGAATATGAGACCCTTGATAATGGGTTCCTATTTTCATTTTCCTCTGAAAATTAACAGGTCTTTGGTGGATTGCGGTTTCTAACTAGTTTAATATTTCTCAAACGGTTGTCCTGGATAGCAAAAGCAGCCTGATAGTGCGTTTGTTTCTATACACCCCCCCCCCCCCCAGGTTGGTCCTTTTTAGGTGTTAACTTTGCAGCTTTTGGAGTGCTTTCTTGCGTTTCCACTTTCAAACACATGCAACTCAAAAAGCCGCAGTGTCTCGGCCTGTTTTGGAGCAGCTAGTGTAAAGAACATATGGGCCGGCTGCTGTTTTCATGGGGTCCTTGTGCAGGCTTTTTGGTTTAGTCTCTTGGTGTTAGCTTGAGCAGGGCTGTGGCACAACACTTTGCACCTTGTTGTGAAGCCCAGGCTTCAAAGCCCCAAGTAGTTGCACTTTCAGGGGGCATTAAAATGGTTTCTTGGTGCACTGTTTGTTTAGGTGAAATTACCCTGACGCTTTGCTGCTCATTTGTCTGAGCAAGCCATGACAGCTATGCCCCGGTACCTGTGTTTGAGGAAGACGTTCTGAGAGAGGCAGCGTGGTGTTGTTACTTTTGTTTTTTTTTTAATGTGTATTATTAATTTATATTTTTCAATTGGCCATTGACATTCACGATAATTCCAAATTTTGTACGTGGAGTAGTTTTGCTTTTAGTAAGCACAGCTGTGTAAGTGGTAAAATGATTATCAGCTGTTCTGATTTTACGTTTGGGGGGGATTTAAATTTAAGAAGATTAATATCCTGCAAATGCTGTTTTGATTAGTCTTCTAAAATCAGCAATATGAACTATGTGAAGTTTTAGCTGCTGAACACGTCACACCCCTGATAATTGAAGGACAGATGACGGTCTGTAGTAAAGGTAAATGTGCATTTTGAAATCCCTCTATAAGTGCAGAAGAGAAGGAATGCCGAACATGTTTTTTTTTGTGTGATTTGTTTGCACAGAGAGCACAGGCAGCGTTTTAGTTCGCTGCAGGTCCTGTTGAGTGCGTGAGGCGACTGGCAATTTGAGCCGGTGACAGGGCAGAGCCCTCAAATGAAAAATGAATGAGACATTTTAGACGCCCATGTTGATGATGCAAACTGAAAATATTTTACAGTTCAATGGTGAGAATGCCATGGTCTGGATGGGGAATTTGACGTATACAATAGAAATTGGAAGGTGCATTTCTCAACCGTTTTAAACACTGTGCACTTCCTTAAAACATTGTTCTTATCGAGTCTGAATGTTGAAAAAGGTTAATCACGCATTATCAATAAAATAACAGCGGAAGACTTTAATGGTTAGTATGATGGTACTGTTGTAACTGTTTGACAGTCTTGTCATTTTCAAGCCATTTTGATAATGTTTGCCTGCATTGGATTCAGTTAATAATTACATGATATCCTGTTTAGTAGTTTTTTTTTTTTCTTTTTCTTTTCTTAATGGTGGCTTGTAGTTGAGAGGAAAAATAAATCTAAGGGTTATTGTACACGGCTTTGTTGCTGTATGTGTGACATCCTAGTTTGTACTCTTCCAGTCTTCCTTTGCAGTTCTGATGATTGTAACAGGAAGTGATTATTAAGGTTATCAAAATGCTGGCAGCACTTGAGAGCTTCTTAATGATTTTAAGCAGTGTGGGTTTAACAGAGCTGAAAAGGGTGATTTGGCATCAAGAAAACATTCTGCATGCCCTTAGTTGTTTAAAGTAGATCTTGAAGTGTGCGGTGGTATGGAAGGCTGTTCAGCTGACCCGCAGAAACTCTGTTAAGGTTTAAAGCTTTTTAAAGGTTTGAATTGTACAAAGATCTTTGTTTAATCACTTGAGCTGGGTGCTTTTCGACTTACCTTGTGTTTTTGTGCAAGTTATTTAAGATGCATGAGACATTGTGGACACAAGAATGCAGGTATTTCATTAAAACTTTGAAATCTGCACCAAATCATAGAAATATTTTTATTTTTAACCATGTAGTGTAGTATTATGCCATTTTTTTGCGCCTGCCAGAATGGCTCAAAACAAGACAAAATTTCGTGTGTGTGTGTGTGTGTGTGTGTGTGTGTGTGTGTGTGTGTGTGTGTGTGTGTGTGTATGTGTGTGTGTGTGTGTG
>JABJVR010000095.1:4749100-4764635 GCA_025773905.1 Chitala chitala | reverse complement strand
AAAAAAAGTTAAAAAAAATTTTATATATATATATATATATATATATATATATATATATATATATAATGCAAGCAATACAACAAAGACAAAAAAAATGCTACAGGACTTCAGGCGTTGTAATCAGGCATCGAAAAATGCAGTGCGTATGAGTATAGCTATTTTTTTACATAATGGAAGCTGACATAGAGGCCTTGCAACAACCTTTAAGTCATGAAGTCATCCTTAGCGTGTACACCTTTTTCGTTTCAATATGCTTCATTTTTAATGTTTTAAACCAAGTTCAGAAAAGCGGTTTAAATAATATGTTTGCCCTGCACGTTCTTCCGTGATATGTCAGCGGGACAAAAAAAAAAATCAAGCGGCTTTGGGTTCGATACATTGCTGCAGTAAGTAATACACTTAGGCTATGGATAAGCTGTTCTTAGTTTTAAATGCCAGCGCTGTTAAATCCCTTATATTTACTGCTGATATGGAGTTGGTGCATTTAAAATACCAGTACTTTTATTTTTTGTCTTTTGGTTATGTGTAATCAATATTTAAACTAACTTAGAAGTGAGTGGTCACCATGAAATCTTTTTGCATGCTTCGTCGCGACAGGCCACTGCGTATAAACATAGTTTATAGTAAGCGTGTATATAGTATATATCCTACGAATTATCTGCACCCTGAATTTGTCTCGTATGTCAATAAAAATAAGAATCTTAGAACAACAAAAACCTTTTGGAAACATGCAATGCATTAAATAATCTAACTGTTGTTGATGTAATGTTTCATGAATCATATTTAGGAGTCGAAAGCACTGAAAACTAACTCGGGTAACAGTTTTCAAAGTCTGTTGTCGATAAAACATTTTCTTTTTTCCTTTATTATATACATTCGAATAATTGTGTCTCGAAGCTTCAACTGTTTAAATGAGGAATTTCTGCGTACCGTATCCAGTGGACTCTTGCAGTCCCGACTACAAATATGCAAGTGCAAAATTCAGCACGTTATGGTCACGTTAAATTTTTTCTCTGCTGTTTTCCAATTAAAAGATTAATAGCCCTGGAAACGGAGTTCATGTGTAGAAGTTTACCATTATGGCCAGCTATTCTTAAAAGCGTTCTGCTGGGATCCCATTATTTGCTTGAATAAACCTGTTTAACGACCGAAATGGGACTTGGGAGTATTAGGTGTTGTGTTTTAATATGCTGAGCGGTAAGGACATTTCAGCGTCAAACGCCTCTTTCTCTTTTTCAAACAATTATGTTGTCAAACATTAAGCGCTAAATCCGTCCCCTGCCACCGTTTATTTGAATCTGGTATTACAAACTTACAGATTGTACCTTATGATAACACTAAGAACTGAATCCTTTCTGTAATATCGTGGTAAATATATGCTGTTAAACGATGCTTTTACAAATATAGTTACCAATTAAAGTTAAATACAGGTAAATGATGTAATGTGACGATGTCGTATAAATTTAATATGAAATATCCTTTTAATAAGAGCATGTAATCGCGGATGTAATACAAATGTGATGAGAACATGGCACGAGTTTATTTCGTTAGTTATTTAGTTTTAAACAGTTCGTGTTTGATCTTTAAATTCTCACCAAGAGTTCCCACATTGAATATAAAGCTTGCAATTATGAAGGCAAAAAGCATCAACACCTGTCAACGAGGCAAGCCAGTTTAATGCCATGCTGGAATTTCAAGCAATTAACTGCAGCGCTGTATCCATAAAAAAGATAACAAAGAAACGCCATTTAAGACTTTATCGTGCACAAACATATTTAAAAGTAATCGAATTTGGTTTTTAATGTATATTTTAACTGATTAACTGATACAATCAAATGTACAATCGAGGATGCGGGTATTTTATACATTTTTGTAATATTCTTGTAGGGTATAGTTATAGGTGACTTTGAACAATAAAAAGCGTAACCATTCCTATAACCAGTTAAAATTTATATGACAGCTACTGTACATTGGGCTGTATTCCTAAATAACAGGCGCCCCTTTTAACGGATTTGTAATCGCCATAAAGGAAGAGAGGAGGAGCAATGCTTGGTATATCGCTCTGATCTTGGTACGCGAAGGACACTCTTGTGGAAAGTGAGATGTTCAGCAACCTGAATCCATTGATGTTGGCTATAACCTCTGACGCACCACGTTATCACGAAGTAAAGGAGGATCTTCGTTGTCGATAAAGCACCTCTTTTATCAGCCTGGTGATGCTGGCGACAAAGCAGATTTGATCTCCTACAGATGTCGATGCTGTGTACTCCTGAATTACATTTTCTAACAAAGGTCTGACACAAAAAAAAAGAAAAAATGAATGGCTACGGATCGCCGTATCTATACATGGGAGGTCCAGTCCCACAGCCGAGAGCACCTATTCAAAGGACGCCCAAGTGTGCTCGGTGCAGGAACCACGGGGTGCTGTCCTGGTTGAAGGGCCACAAGCGATACTGCCGTTTTAAAGACTGCACCTGTGAAAAATGCATCCTAATAATCGAACGGCAGAGAGTGATGGCTGCTCAGGTTGCACTAAGAAGGCAGCAGGCAAACGAGAGTTTGGAAAGTCTTATTCCCGAGTCACTGCGAACTTTACCCGGACTTTCGGTGGCTGGAGGCGAGGAGGGCAGCGAAGGTGTACAACAGCGCATCGGAGGAGATGAAGGGAAGTGGCCGGCGGAACAGTGCGGCGCCGCACTGTCAGCCCCAGGTAAGGGAGCACGGGGGACAACGTTTCCCGTGTCCTGTATGTCACATATTAACATTTTTAGTGCCGTGTCAGTTATGAGTCACTGTTACGGTAACGTTTCAGTCTGACAACTGCTTCCGTAATGTACGTTACGTTATTACATTAGTACAATTTTCTGAGTCCTGACGGTGAATTTATAGAACAAGAAAACTATCTTCCTTTGCTGTAGTTTTGCTTGATTGCGCCACACGAGCGCGTGTGCAGTGTTTACGTATACGTTAAAATGAACTAAATTTGAGGAAAGGTGAATAAATACTGTATATTTACTACTAAATGACAATGTGAATTGATATATAATGTGTTTAAGTAAACATTTTGGTCCTCAAAAATTGTTCTAGTTTGTAAGGTAATCCTTTGTGGTAGCTTTGGGGTAACTTTACAGGGATATGGACTATACTTAAAATAACACTGTCATACCGAAACACCTTCAATATTTATTCTCACCTAAAAGGTAGGTTCACATACTAAACTGGGATAAAGATTTAAATTATGTTTAAATACAAAAGTCTAAAATTATATGGCATTTTAAATGCATAATGAGGTGAATTTAAGTAAAGCAACTTTTTGTTGTACATTAATTTAGGTATTTATTAACATACAATAATACATTAAAATGCCTTTACGAGTTAGAAAATATTTTCTATCTTTTATATATTATATATTTAAGATAATTTGGTATTTAAAAGCATTTTACAGTTTAGTGTTTAAAAACTGATGATACATTTTTGTATTGTAATTGAATGGCTGTAGTTCATTGCTATTTCAGTATGAATTCTAAATATATCTGAAATATGCGTATCTAAAGACAAACGAAAGTTCTTGAGAGCCATGGATCTGATATTGTCAGCTAAACCCTAAAACATTACAGTCACTGAACAGTGTGAGAATCGAACTTAATACTAATTATTTTCAAAATTATCAAATGAAAGTGATTTGTTGCCACAAAGAAGAAACCAAATAATACAATCCTAAAACATACTGATGTATGAGTCGTTCACACTGGATAGTCAGCGTTTTTCTGTACAGCACTCTGGGAAAAAAAATCAATAGCTAGATAAATCAAATGGAGAAAGACAGTTTGGAAATAACTTCTTTAAATATATATGCCATATATCTTCAGGATGTGAAAGTTTCCTTGCAATAAATGCAATTACGTATGAAAGTGTGGCAGAGTTAATTAATTTACTTAGTCATTTACACAAGAATGTATGAGCAGACAGCTATAGAAAGAGATTGGCCTGGTTGCTGTACAGGCTTAGAGAGTACAGCTCGTGCTGTTTGTCTAAAAATTTGTTTGTCTTAAAATACCAAATTTAGCTGTGTAATTTGATTCAGCTGTTGGCTGTCCTTCACAGAAAGTTTTAGTGAAGTGACCAGATAATAAATACCAGTGAGTCAATACACTTTAAGAACATGTCATATTCTGTTTTCGTTTTTTATCTAATGTATTTAGCGAAGGACTCAAACTAACAAAAACAATAATGCATGCAAAACACTCAAAAAATTATGTAATTTCTGTTTGATCAATGAAACAAGTTCAAATGAATCACTGCATGTTCGGTCATTAAAAGTGAGGCAGTTAAGTTGGTTATGTTGAATTTATTAAATGAACATGCAATTTCACTAAACCTGAAATGCAATTTTTCTAAAACCTAAACAAATTTATGTGAACCCTGTAAACAAAAGAAACTAAGTAACTCCAACCTTGAATTTTATAAAGCATTTTTTAATCATTTTAATAAGCTGGGAAATGCATAATTTCCATTAAATTCTTAAAAGAACCTTTAGCCTTCAAGTAAAAATCTGTGATTTTTTTTCTTTTTATTAATGCTTTTTTTTAGATTCTATTGAAGATCAGCAAGCAGAGAACGTAGAAAATGACCATGCAGGTGGCAACAGTGACAAGGAGCATGACCGATCGAGCTCCCCTGAGATGGGAAAAGCAGAGGTAGGCTACTCTCTCGAGAGCCCAGATGTCTTGGTTGCACCGAAGGAAAGCCGTTACAGCCTGCAGGAGGGAAACAGTGACACGGAGACTAAGGCAGGCAGCCCCTTGTGCCACAGAGAAGAAAGCCTTGTGATCGAGGGCCTGTCCGGATCTGTCTCGCTCCCTTTGAACCTCAAGGCCAACCGCCCCCCACTGGAAGTGCTCAGAAAGATCTTTCCTAGCCACAAAGCTGCTGTTCTGGAGCTGATCCTGAAGGGCTGTGGAGGGGACCTGGTGGCAGCCATCGAGGTGCTCCTCTCTAGCAGGTCTACCCCAAAGGCAGACAGATCAGTCGCAGATGGTGCCGATGCCCTTACTTTACCAAGCAGCAAGCACCTCTTCGAACACCCGTTGGGGTCCTATCCCATGTCCTCTTCCAAGTGGTCCGTGGGCTCCGCCTTCCGGGTCCCCGACCCGCTGAGGTTCTCGTCCGACTCCCCCAGCGTCGTCCCTGGCCCTTTAGCCGTTCCCCTGCAGCACCACTTCTCCCAGGCGTCCCGCTACCCCCTGATGTTAAGGAATTCCTTGTCCCGGGGCCAGGCCAGCCCGTTCGTGCCCAGCGACGTGACTCTGTGGAATACCATGACCTTGCAGCAGCAGTACCAGCTCAGGTCCCAGTACGTCTCACCCTTTTCCGGGACCTCGGGCAGCATCTTCAGCTCATCCATTCTTCACTCCTGTCCCGCAGAGGATCACAGGATTACAATACAGGAGGACAGCTGCCCCGTTGTTCCTAAGCAGAACATCTACACAGAGGAGGACTACGATGAAAGATCTGATTCATCAGACTCCAGGATTTTAAACTCCTCTGCTTGACAAGCTAAGCTAAGACAAATTAGAGCGAAGACCGGTAAAACCCGTTTCTCTGCCTCTCTGTGTTGTCCTTGCTCCAAATGTAGTAAGACACCCATTGAACGCACCACTATCCTACAACTCCAACAAAACAAGTTGCAGAAATTTTTAAATGTATGTATGTGTACATATGTTTTCTCCTAATGTCAACATTGCATGAAATGTAATTGGATATACTCCCAAACTAGAAATGTTAAACTGTGTAGCATGTTGGGTGTATACAAAATAAACATATATGATGAATCTTTGTGTTGTCTTTTCTGATCATTTTAAAGCAGACAGTTTAAGATTTTGCCAGGTGGTTCATTTTTCAGGTGGGTTTTTCCCATAAACACTGCAGTTTGCAGCATATTACTGTTTGTACTTGTATTATCTTAGATATTGAATAAATAATAGAGAATACTAATAAGGTAATAATAAACTTTAACAAAAAAAGTTAATGAAGCTGTCACACTGTGTAACCACTTGCCACATAATTAATACAAAAATGAGTATTCAGACAGCTCTGTAAAAAATAAATAAATAAAAATAAAAAATAGTAATTCAAAATAAAAACTAAAATATAAATAAATTTTGTATGGTATATAATGCTGCAGACTTACTTTCAAAGTACTACATGAAAAAGAAAACTAGAATTTTACGGTTTATTATTATTATTATTATTATTATTATTATTATTATTATTATTATTGCATCAAGTCTAATTTTTTAATTTCTAAAAATCTACACGAATTAAATGGGAAGTATAGTAAAGACAAATGTTATCATCCATAAATAATGCACATCTGTTTAATTACAGTACCGTATCATTTTGCAGTTCATTTGTACTGTTTGCTAAACTACGTGAAAATTCTAAAATAAGAAAAAAGTGCACAGTGGAGTAAGAAATAAGAGCAATAATTTACACATAATACCGCAAATAAAAAATTTGGTATATTAAGACATAACTTTCAATTTATAACAAACTGGATAAAATATTTTGGCTACTTTATACGCTTAATTCATGCGCATTAACAGAATAGCTGCGTTTTACTTTTCGTAGTACACGATGTCTAAATTCAATGTAGAAAATGCAGTGCAATGGACATTAACAAAACCATTCGAAGTGTTTTACCACGTGATTATGTTATATTTGTACATATGATCATATATGAGTATAATCCTGAAAAGCTGTTTAACATGAAGTAGCTTGATTTTATTGAACCGCAGGGGTGTATGCAAAAATTAAATAAATACTTTGTCTGTCTTAAAAGATCATGTTAAGTAATCTGGCCGTCCTAGCTTCACATGTCATTGAGCCCAATGATACCGTACTGACTATGAGACGCAGGCACGTCAGCATCCACCATTTTGGAACGGAATATTAAACCTTGGTTAAGATGTATTACTAATTTTGTTTGGACCTATTTATACATTTGTATCATGTTTACTATGTAAATTAGGAATTACACATATTTCTAAACACAGTTCTTAAATGAGGTGCATTTTAGAGTTTTATACATGAATTATTTACTTTCAGCGCGTCAAGGAATTCACACAATTTACAGAAAATATATAATACAACAGCGCCATCGTCTGTCTACTTATATTAATTACATACCAATGTAATTATTGTACGTTTTACTATAGAATTGACTGATATCGCCATCTGCTGGCAAAATATGTAGTATGTAAGCATTTATGATTCCTTAAAAACACAGTACACGTAGTATTAGTGATTCCCAACTCTGGATTTAGTACTTATTTTGTGTATATCTTTAAATTATACGTGAATGGGTGGCTCTGTGTGTTGTGTTTTTGTCGTTTTTATTCGGCCCTCAGCGCTATGTGTGGAGCCTGCCTGTTCCTGTGTTTGCATAAATTTTCGCTACTTGTGTTTTCTTCACATTCCAATGATATGCAATTAATGTTATCTGGTGACACTAACTTGTTCCCAGTTTGTGTGTTGTACGTTGAAAACTGGAGGTTTGCACTAATCAGTCGATGTCCCAATTTTTCCATGTACTCAATTCAAATTAAAAATTACTCTGTTTGGATGTGGGGGACACGAACAGAAGATTAACAAACACGTCCCCTTGCTTTAGGGACAGTGTGGAGGCACCATGTATCAGAAGAAGCTTTCTAGATACTTGTTTTCTTTTTTCAAAAACATGGAGTTTTCCTGTGATAAAAATGTAATTTGCAAAAATCAAAAATAACAACAATAATACCTATATATGTTTGTCACTGTGTATAACATTTATCTATCCATTTACTCATTCAGTCTGGATGACAATGATCCACAGTTCATAAAGAATGGGATAGCCTACACCTCACTTACATCACCATGTAAGGTTCTCCAAGGTAGACTTAATTTTACAAATGAGAATCAACACGCTGAAATATTAATACTGCAAACGAACTGAATCCGATGCTAAACATCGAGGCCATGATTAATTATTAGATACATTTTCAAAGATGCAGGTATAATAGGCCTACCCCGGATACTTCACATCTGATATAACTTTACACAAAATCCCATCAATTATTTAATTAGCAAATTGACTATTAAATGGCATTGATATAGTACTAACTATATTACAAGTAGCCTAATTTGTTATTACAGAACAAGGTAATGTGTTAATTTGTAATTTTAAGGTTTGATTATAATTGTGGCGTGTTATAAAATTGGTGAATATGTTAAATCAACACACCACTGAAAAAGTACATAGTTCTAAAACTAATAAAAATTTACAATGAGCTTATTAAAATATGTTGTTCAGTGATGGCAGTCATTTGACCCTGTGTAGGGTCTTTCATGCCGTAAACTGAAAGCTGAAAATTTGCATGTACATATTGTCGACCTGAGTGAGCTGTATTTCACTAAATTGTTTTCTAGAAATACCGATTATTCAGACAAGTAACTTTGCTGTTGACTTTAGAATTTGAATACTCATGAAAGACTTTGGGTACGCTTTTGCATTTCCAAAGGCTTATTTGAATAGGCTATGTGCAAACATACCATTTATCAAAGTTTCCAAAGAGTCCACACTGCTTTTAAAATCTTCAAATAAAAATAATGTAAAAACAAATAAATAAATAGTATGCCTATTCAATATAGTATAACCGATACATTAAACGATAAAGCGTATTCCTTTGTTCCACTGAATGTAATCTTATTACCAGCTGTGAATTAATGAAATATACAGCAGATGTTTACCTCAAATCCAACTACAAAATAAATCGAACATTTTGCAAACTTTCTTAAGTGCACATTTGTCAGTTGACCGATTTCTTGTCTTTAGTGCCCACGTGAATTGTTTCGTATTCCTTAAACTAAAACTCGGAAATATCCAATAGGGGCGGGGATATTAAAATAGTCCAATCGTATGACAACCCTTAAAGACTCAAAGTTACTTCTAAAACCAGAGTCTATGACTAACTAAATCACGAAGGTGACGAAGTGAGAGTATAAGTATAACCAGATTTCACCAAATGCATAGCATTCAACACGGATAACTGAAGACGTAGCTTTTGGCTCATCAATAATATTTCGAAATCATCCAACCTCCCTAAACTAAGCCGTCACTCAAGAGTGTTGGGATCGGCCTTTTCTTCTGAATGGTTTTTGATGTCTCGTCGGGCAGAATCTCAATTTGAACACATTTCGGTAAGCTCAAGATATTAATACATGCCTTTTATGGATTTAACATTGTTTCATAAATAGTGATAAATGTTTGTTACCTTAAAACGGTGTCGTAAAAGCGCTTATGTTACACATGCTATATTATATTTTATTTATTTATTAATTTATTTATTATTAGGCGCCGAAAGATCTGAGCACATGTGAGCAGGCCTGCTATTGGGACCGTGTCTACTTGAATTGTCATGATGGATAGAGAAATAGACGTCCTAAGCTTTCAAGTTGAAAGTGTCGGTCACTCAGAATCGGTCACCTGCGAGGCCGACGACAAGAAAGCACTCGAAAGGGACGATATCAAGGCAGGCGACAGTATGGTTTTATCGGGGGATCGAAGGAAATTGGGTCGCACCCCAAAATGCGCCCGCTGCAGAAATCACGGAGTTGTCTCTTCCCTCAAAGGACATAAACGGTTCTGTCGGTGGCGAGACTGTCAGTGCGCAAACTGCCTGTTAGTGGTGGAAAGGCAGCGTGTGATGGCAGCGCAAGTCGCTCTCCGCAGACAGCAGGCGACGGAGGTCAGAACCCCAAATCTATTTATACGCTCAGATTTGTATAATTACATAATATTTCAAAGTATGAATATTTATTGTAACTGTGACTTCTAGACAAGTGTATTTTACTTGTTGATGTTTTTAAAAAGTTTATTCATGATGTTCTCAGTGTATTCAACCTATACTGTATCGGTCGTGATCAATTATAGTAACTTTTATGTGTCATGTACGTCTTACATCACTTCAGGATAAGAAAGGAATGCCGAGGGAGCAGATGACGCCTGAAAGAACTATTTATCAAAGGCATTTGCGGCCGATAAGCTCGCTGGCGAAAAGTATTCTGGAAGGTACCATAAGTTCCTAATACTTACAATAAAACATTTACACGCTTTTGTGACTTCACAGTTCCACGTGTTTATTATCTTATTTTGTATGCTCCTTTGGTACGTCATGTTATTCTGTTTTGTTTGGATGTTTTCTTTTACGTTCAGGATTTCAGAGATCCTGACAAGATTGACGACTTACTTCAACAAAGACGAATAAAACTATTGAAGAACTAAAGCAGTTACATAAAATTTGAAACGTGTAGATTTTATCTGCCCCGTTGTTGCCCTTTATTACAAATTCTCACGTAAATGAGTACTTTATGCCACCATTCTTTTTTATTTAAAATAAGTTATCAGTTTTTATTAATATAATATGAAGCAGTCTGGCAAGAGCCTTCAAAACAAGGATAAAAAGATATCGTTCAGTAATGCTGTTTTTTCTTCCCTCAAGCTATTCATATTTAGTTATTTCCTTCCACATATGGCGCTGAAGGTCTCAGATGGTTTTGTCTTGTTCAGTAGGATATCACCCTGTCCAGACAGGATCTCACATTGGAAGAAGCCAGTGTCTCCAGTCTCCTCTCCTAAGCGACCGGATGAGGAAAAGAAGGGCTTTCGCTGACAAGGAGCTGGAGACGATCATGATGGAACGAGAGGTTTTGGAGTCTGGTCGGACAGTACCGGCCTCCTTTTTGTTTCCTGGTGGCAGAGCTCAGATGGTGGGGTACAGCTCCTGGGCGACCACCTGCGCCACCCCACAGGTGCAGCTGCCTCCCAGAGACACCTGTGACATTCTTCCTACTTGTCTGGACCTATCTGTGCATTATGGGAAACCCAGAAACCTGGAGCTCAGCTCGTCCGGCGTGGCGGGGGCAGTCGCATTCCCACAGTGTCCCCTTACAGCTCATCTTATGAGGTTGCCGAGGCCCAGCAATGCTGGGGACGCCCTGCTGTGCAAGCACTACCTTCATAGCACCACGTCCGTTCCAGGACAAAAGCCCAAAGCTGTGCGCATACCACAAATGATTCCAGCTCTGCAGAGTCCATCTTTGGTAAGGGACTTGATGTCAGTAAACCTGGAAGGCTCACGGGGGGCATGCGAACTCTGGCAAGCCCAGGGTGGCCCCACCTATACATTCAGGGAGTGGTCAGCCGTGAAGAACCGTTCCATGCAGACATCCCCCAGCGCAGCTATCCACGAGCGGCACGAGAATGTTCTGAGCAGGGCGATTCATGACAGCGCCCGGCCCGGCCTTTTCACAAAGCTAAACTCCTTGCAGCGTCTGTTCCAAAAGGAGATCAGTTTAGATCGTGAGTGTAAGAAAATATACTGCGAAGTTCATCCAGGAGAACCTCTAAGAAAATATGGCAAGAAGACTGAAGAAGAGGATCTTAGGTTAAGGAGCGCTGATGGGCACACAAAAGGGCTGACATCCGGCAAAATGGAACTGAAAGTTTCAACCGCGATGTCTTTACCTTTCTCTGTTGAGTCAATCCTGAAGAAACCTTCAACTGATGCAAGTCATGCCTGCTAATAACATGAATAACACTGTGCTTTGAGTTTCCCTGCCATCACAGTCAAAGTCTGTATACATATAAACTACTGTCTGAAACAGCATTTAACAGTTTCTGATTTTGTAATGATATACTGCAGTTGTATGTTCATACATAGCTATAGTAGATAAATATTAAACATACACATCTATGAAGTAAAGCTTGTTATGCGTATTGCTTCAACATAAATATAAATATATTTTTTCAATTGTTTTTGTCCTCTAGAACATTTCTGTGTGGTTTTCTAAACTGTTCCATAATGATGTACACACAATGCTTTTTTATTTCATTAAAATGCACAATAATGAATAGATTAACGTTGGGTTGAGTCATCCATGCATCCATGTAGTTTTCATACGCACCATACACAATTTTCTATGGAAGCTTAAATAACACCACACCCTTTAGAGACCTTGTCACATTTAATCATTGCCATGGCAACAGGAGCGGGCAGTCGATCACTGTGTTTTTTGAAAACCCCTATCATAATTACACCTATTTGCTATGTTGGCTGAGTGGTAATACAGAATTATATCTAGTTTAATTTGTCATACCTTTCATTTTCTTTTAAAATTGCTGCCGTTTTCACTTGCCAGCATAATAACATTATTTCCAGTTAAAATTTCTGCTGATGTGATCAAATGATTTAACGAGGTAAATCTTCATCTGAATCTGGATAATGCAAAATCAGTATATAAAAACCATAGCATACTGGTAATTTACCTGTAGTTTTTCTTATATGCATGGCAGACCTAATAGATATGTGGACTAAATTTAACTGTATACCACACACACACACTTAATAAGCTATTTTCCTCTGACAGAATGGGATACATTGTGGACAGTACTTCGAAAATTTACAGTGACAAATTGCGGCAGAGATGCTCCTGAGTACAAAGGCCCTGAACACAGGACAAACTCAAGAATAACAGGATAAATTCTGCGTAACTTGTGTAGCCCAATGTGTCCACATTTTACATTGAATCTGTACTTAATGCTGTGTGAACATAAACACAGTTTTGTTTATTGTTGAAAGTATTCTAAACATTAAATGCTGACAGCATGCATGAAAAGGATGGAAGTGAATGACTTACCTAAAGGAACTTGCTGACTTGGCTGTGGCACAAAGGGGTGTAATGAGAAAGATAGGTAGGGACAGAACTGAAGATCTATCTAGGATTGAACATACTTAATGGTGTTAAGGTGGCCTTTAACAGAAAATCAAGAAAGACTGCTTATGTTGGCCTCTACAGATAGTATATCTGACAAGCAGGGCAGAAGCTCCTCCAACTTTTGGCAGGCTATTACTATTACCTGTTTTACATATTACCTGAGAATATTTTGTTCAACTGTCGGGAGTTGTTATTTTAATGAGATTTAACTGTCAGATTGAAAAAATGGTTAAAAATAGTAAAACTTGTGGCATTAACTTGGTTAACATTAGCTTTGTGTGCATATAAACTCCTAATCGTACTGGTTTTACTAATATGTATCCTGAGGAAATAAAAATATAATTAAAAAAAGAACAAACAACGTTCACACTAGCGTCATCAGCTTTGACTTGCACCGCAGATGTTTTCAGGTAACTGAACGCTAGCCATTATTTTAGTTCTTTCTCACAGATGCTCCCATGCTTTGATTCTGTGAACCAGCTTAACACAGCTGGAAATGTTCAGCTGAACAGGACACCGCTGACACGTAAAGAAAATCCAGACGACTTGTACAGTTTTTACGGTGGTTTTCAGATACATTGCTTAGTCTTGAAGAATAAAATTTCCTCACGTTTGTGTGGACGGTACTGAACAGATTAACAGAATCTAGGACGTGGAAGTAATTGCCTTATTTCCAAGACTACAAACCAGACAATGAGCCTTAATGCATGTGCTCACATTATGAAGTTTATTTTTAGTCCGTGACCTATTTTGCATATTAATCGCTAAAAAGAATCCTGGTTCTTATATGTTGATTTTTTAATTCTATGAAAAGAAATCCATATAGAAACTTAACGAGGTGGTTCCGCAATGCAAATGGTGTGGAACATTGTTCTAAATAAACAGTGATGATGCTTCCTAAAATGCAAGGGGCAATATGCTCTGCCGTCATGATGGAAATAGTTTTTGGAGAGGAAAAAACAGTATTAAACTGGGTAAGTATGAAGACGTCTGTCTGCGGTAAAACGCTACACAGTTCTTCCTCATCAGAAAGCCTGTACTGCGCATCTGTGAGAGTTATCAAAACCGAGATCTGGTATGTCTTTCTGGGTCTCTGGTGGCTGGACTTTGGCAGCCATTCCATGGTGCTTGCCGACTTTAACAATGGCAGATGGTGCCTGAAACAATGAAACAGGAGTTATGCAGAAAGGGGCAGGGTGGGGGTGGGGTGTGGTTGAGGAGTTTTGAGCAGGAACAGCCTTCTGGAGTCTCTCCACAGCTCATCACAAGTCAAATAAATAGATAAATAAATAAATTTGCGAGTCCAACGACTTTCTTTTAACAACCTGAGAAGGATCTAACTGCAACCAGAACTTTCTGGCTGCTTTTATTACGTTTTCTGAGCAACACAATAGGTTGTGGTTCTGATGGCGCAACTGCTTGCCCTAAGTTCAGACCTTTTCTCATACCTTGTGTCTCTAACCTCCCAAACTACCACCTACCTTCCCACAATAAATAAATACATGGCACAATAACAAAGAGACCCCCTAAATCTGGATGTGGGCCAGGGGTAATTTTCAGGATCGATCCCAACCTCCCTTTCCAACATATTCGCTAGTCGACCCACACCTGTGCCATAAACATGCCAAGAAAATAAATCACTTTATTGAGTATGTCAGAGAGGCAGCACTAGAAGCTTTGACAAGAGTATCAGTTAACGGGTTGAATTCTGTTGCTGGTGTGAAAATCAGGTGGGCTTGTGATGTCATTATGCACACATCTGATCTAAGGGAAGGACCTGTATCGATGCACCTCAACTTTATTGCCACATTAAAAGTGCGCAGTACCTTTCACAATAAGATACGGGATGAGACATTCATTTTGAAGGGGTCATCATTTACAAAGAGATCAGACTTTTCTTGAAGACCATCAGCAAGCACTTTCATGACCTTTTTTGAAATTTTAAGCCATTCCCCCATTCCCTGTTGGAAGCCACCATACAGAGCAGCACATACATCTACCAAGACCATAATATAATCTTTTGTAACAGTTTTCAGCCCTGTTACAGACATGCACATTAATAAATATATTTTTTTATACAAATATCTGGTAAATCGTAAAAACTTCTTAATGGGTTGAATGTCATTTACTGCATTATTTAACTTTTTTTTTTAAGACGGTAACAGGGTTGAAGCTACAGTAACTGATTAGTGTAACAGGGTTGACAGGACATGATGTATTTAATAGGTAATTTTTCATAGATACTGATATAAACAATTACTTAGAATTAGCATTGATGTTGTATGATTGCCCCACTGAACATTATAAAACATCAAAAAGAGAACATTAGAAATGAAATGAATGAAAGTCCTGGAAATAGTTTCATTTTTTAAATGTACCATTAGTTCGCATGGTTTTCTTTATGAGGGTAACAGGGTTGATGTAAACACCAGTAAGTGAGTTGACAGTTCTTTAAACGGTGAAATATTTAACAAAAAAACTAATTAATTAATTAATTAATTAATTAATTAATTAATTAATTAATTAATAGGAGCACAATTTAAGCTTTAATTACATGTAAAGTTTTAAACATATCGGTATTGTCTGTGGTGGCGTGGTGGTTTGCATCGTTGTTTCGCACCACCAGGCATTTGATTCCTCCTTGGGTCTCTGTCTGTGTGTGTGTGTGTGTGTGTGTGTGTGTGTGTGTGTGTGTGTGTGTGTGTGTGTGTGTGTGTGTGTG
>JABJVR010000095.1:4730995-4749000 GCA_025773905.1 Chitala chitala | reverse complement strand
GTGTGTGTGTGTGTGTGTGTGTGTGTGTGTGTGTGTGTGTGTGTGTGTGTGTGTGTGTGTGTGGAGCTTGCATGTTCTCCCTGTGCTTGATGGGTTCTCTCCGGGTTCTCCGATTCCCTCTCACGGTACAAACACACACAGGTAAGGTTGACTGGCATCTGAAAATTGCATGCGTGTGCCCTGTGGCGGGTTGGTGTCCTGCGCCTCTTGGGATGGGCTCCAGGCTTCCTGCGACCCTGAATTGGATAAGGCAGTATAGCAAATGGATAGATGGTATTGTCTACATTTTACCAATTTAAATTCCCGTTGAATTACAGTACAAGTATCATCGCGAGGAATGGGCCAAATGCCCCACCCTCTTCTGCATAAAACTGATTTAATTTATTTAAAATTGTTTTTCTTGGCCTGAATTTAGGTTTGTACAGAGGCACAGTAATAGCACATTTTAAAACTGAGAGTTTATTTGTGATTAGAATAATTTTACTACTTACTGTTTGGGGACGCAAGTCACCGGTTTCGTAGGATGACCCAGGAAGCGCTTTTAACACTTAATGCTTTTGCGCAAAGTGGGACGGTGGGTTCAGCCTCTGAGAAGGGCAGAAAATTCTGGAATCTGTTTTGGCTTTCAGCGGTAAGCGAATAAAACGTTAGCAAACTCTAAGCTTTCATGTGGGAATTGCACAGAGCCGCTATGACAGTATAAAACCATTTCTCGGTGGCTGCAGATGTTTAAACTTGTGCCAGTTACCGTTCCGCTTTCCGATCTTCACCCTTATATTCTGACTTCAGAGGCCTCACAGTTCACACCGAATGATCCACATTACCCACTGTGAAGGTTTTCCTTCACCTTTATCCCATGCGAGCGCATACGACCGTGGAAACGTGATATTTCATATTTCACTCTTGCTCTGTGCGTGTCATAGTGAGGGATCGCGGTTCACATGAAGTCCTGCCGCTCGGGCTTTTGATGAGGAAGACCACGACTAATGGCAAATGGAGAACAAATGAAAGAAGCCTCCACAATTTCATGGGAGTTCGCGTAACAGGAGCATCCCTGAAACTCTCACTAACTGCAGAAAGCCCGTTTCATGCACACGGTAGCACTGGAGGCTCTGTGGGCAGTGGTGTCTTTGAATTGGATATTCAGTTTTTGTTCAGTGATTTTAATCTGGCAATTATCACAACAGAATCTGCGCTACTTGTGTGGGTTGATAACTCCAAACTGCTCTTAGTGCGTGTTCCACGCCTGCAGTGCAGGTCATTTGTCTGTCTCACATTCTGTGATATTTTTCTTAGTACTAATGAAAAATGGATGACGTATTGAATGTGCTTGAAGACATGAAGGTTTTGTGTTTAGTCCAGAACCTGTATACAGTATATTTTTTGAAGCAAAGATTTGTCATTAAACACAAACATTAAACAAAAAGATGTAAAATTCACCCCTTTCTCCTTTTGTAAACGGAACAGATTGTAACCTTAGCATAATGCAGTGGGAGTTTATCTGTAAAGTGTCCAGCTGTTTTTTCCCCTCCTTCTCCACTGCCTCTGGTTTCAGACATTGAGTGTGAGTAGGAAACCAAAAAAATACTAGGTAAACTTGTAAATTAAATTACCTTAGTTGGTCATATATAACAATGACAGGTCTTATTTTCTTCTCATAAAGATACAACAATTTTTTTCTGGTTTCTCTGCTCATTAATTACAATGGCACTATGTATTATAGGGCTGGCCAGCCAGTGGGTGCAGGTTTTTGTTTCAGTCAATTTAATTTAAGCACTACCTTAATTAAATATCAATTACATTGCTTATCCTTATTCTCCATGATAATTTGTCTGTGCTTAGTCATTTTAAATTATTGACAGTTGCAATGAAGGTAAGTTAAGTGAGACTCTTGTGCTTTATGATCAGTAACATAATTATAAACCACAGTCTCTAACTGCAGAATGATAGCAGAAAATGTATTTATAATTTAACAAGGTGTTGAATTCAATCCAATAACAAAGAACGCTTAAGCAGTGGCTTAAGTGATTATTAACAAAAAATGGATTAAAATATACCGTATTTGTTAAAAAAAAGAAATAATGCAATATCAGTAAGTTTTTGTCATGCTTTTAAAATTCTTTTTTTTTTTTTTTTTAATGAACAGAGCTTCTTGAGAATTACTGGATCGACACAGTAGTTATGGAAAAAAGTCAGTGTGGATATTAAGATTCAATTAAAAGCAGAAACTGGTTGAAACAAAAACCTGCATCCAGTGAGGCTCTACAGGACCATGGTTGCCCACCCGATGTATTATGTTGCTCTATCAGCAGTGTAATAAGTGTCCCTTCATGTATATGGCCGGTAGACGCCATTCAGTAGGCTGCCCTGCCACTCCCATGGTTTTGCATTGAAGACAAGGCCTTAGCATGCGCAGACATGTCTTAACATAGTCCGCATAATTTTCATAACCCGAGGCTATGTATTTCAAATTAGGGTGTCGTCTGTTAGCACGACAGTACACGTGGCCGAAACGCACCACTACCACCACCATTACTCATATCCATTTCAGAGGTAGTGGAGAGAAAGTAAATATTTTTAACGGCATGAGGGGGCGCAGTTTGGAGTGTGCTGGAAAGCTCGAATAGGTCCTGTCTCACTGTAACTGGCCGAAGTTTGCTCCTTATTTGTTCCCGGTTTGTTTCAATAAGCACTTAATGGCAGTTGTAATTGTCGTCCATCCAGCGTGTTGAGTTGATGACAGTTGCGCGTTCACGTTTAACAAATCCCTTACCTTTGCGGAGAAATCAGCGCCCATGTATAGGATTAGCATAACAGGCGCAGTACGAAATGTTTGTGTGCAAACTAAAAACGAGTGATAAGAAGGTTGAACAGAGACATTAAGGGAAATGTTTCACTTTGGACTCTATCTTTGGTGCTTTTTTTTTGTTGTATGTTTAAAAAATCATCTTGACTTGGATAAAAAGTTCCTGCGCACAATAGCGGCTCTCCTGTCCGTTCTGTTAACCTGAGACACATCTGGACAGGGCTTCTGTGGATCATTCATATCTTGATTAAATATTTTAATATTTAAAAATAGTTAATGTAATATTAATAAGATTTAATATTTTGATTTAATGCCTGCCTTTAAATTAGGGTTGCAATAAAAAAAAAAGCATTAATTGCATTCACAAAATTAGGATTAGTACTGAAATACCCTTTTGACATATCACATGTTTTGTACTCTGTGGTGGGTTGGCGCCCTGCCCTGGGTGTCCCCTGCCCTGCGCCCTATGTGTTCTAGGATGGGCTCCAGGCTTCTCTGCAACCCTTAACAGTTTAAGCGGTTTAGAAGATGACTGATTGACTGGTCTTTGTTTTGTAGTTCCCAATGTGTATATAAATCCTAAATAGACTGCAGGCATCACACTTTGTCCTCCTGAGACAAATTTTGTTCTGTTAATCCTCCTAAAACTGAATGTAATTACTTTTACAGAAATTAAGGCAGGACTCTACAAATGCGATCTTGATTTCGGAGTCATAAACACAGTGATAACCTTTCCTCCCGCAAAACTGTCATTTAAGATATACAGCGGAATTTTGTGGATCTCAGCTGAAAACGGTAACTTTGATATGTTGAAATGACAGACAGGATATGCAAATGTACTGAATATTGCGAATGTCACATTAGCTGGTGCTCATATAAATGCTACAGTAAAGTTTCACGTTTGGGTACGGGTCTCCTGTGCTTCTCTCCAGCCGAGAGTGCAAAATGTTTTCAGCAGCAGTCTGTGTTATAATTTCCCCAAGAGAACATCTGGCCTTGTCTGATGATGATGCTCCCTTGGAGTGGTTTCAGTCTGAATGTGGAGCCTTTGTGTCTTTTGCCTCCACATAACCAATAGTTGAGAGGCTGCAGGTTCAAGATGCAACTTGTGATGTTCTTGAGTCCAGTTGCCAGGAGAGGAGAGCGCTTGGTAACGGACCACGTCATTGAGCTTGCATTAGATGCATTGTTAATTATTTCCAAATTATTTATTAGGCTCCCTTTTGCAGGTATCCAGTGTAATGGACCAAATCCCAAAAAAGTTACCAAATAAGAGGATTCGCCTGCTGAGCTAAAGACCTGAGCCTCTCGCTCAGGGAATGTAACTGTTTTCACTTTGAAATGTTAATGACGTATTCATGACATCATGACATAAAACAAAATGTGTGTGTGTTGTGTGCATGACACTTGAGTTCAGGTAATTAAATTTGGCATGCTGATAAACACATGGCATGCTGATAAACACATGGCATGCTGATAAACACATGGCATGCTGATAAACATGTGCTTAAGCATCAACACAGTAATCATTCAGATGTATAAATAAAAATATGATTTATTTTACTCATAGAGCCCTGTTTTGAGCAGGGGCCCAGTTGGAACAGAGGAACCGATCCCAGAGAGCTGTAAGTGATTTAGTAGGAGCGAAGGGAGATACAACAGGGGACGGGACAGTTGCTTGGACAATAAACACAGGATTGTAGTGAACCGGCTGCTGAAGGGCGGAGTGAAAAGGTGACGGGAACTAATTAGTGTTTGCTGTTCAATGTCAAAGCGCTGAATGGAGGGAGTTTCTGGTAGGTATACTGCAGTGTATGTGTGTGTGTGACAAAATTCTAAAAATGTTCATTTTATACCATACGTTTTCATATGACAGTTTCAGATGGTAGACAACTGCATAGCTTTTAACCCATGGCCTGATGTAAACAAAATGTGTCTTAAGTTTAAAGATGGATAACTGAATATGTTTCATAGTAATGACTGGTTTGCCATGCAGGATTTAGGGCACAAAGTTTGTGTTTTTCACTTTTGAACATGCATGTATGTAGACGCACAGAGTGCAGTTTAATGTATATTATGCATTTTAAGTCTCTTTTTCCTCCATAAAACACCTTTAGTGTTATGTTTTATAGCTAAATGGGTGTGGTTTGCACGTGTGTCTACTGATTATAATAATGGAGGCAGACCACAAAACATAACACCATCTGGAATACTCAAATTTGATGTGTTATTGTTTGTGTCCAACTGTAGTAGAGTTTGCATGTGTCACCAGTGCGTTTTTACACATGCAAATGCAAAGCTTGTGATAACAGCTTATTCATTTGACAAATTGACTCAGAAAGCAATGAATGAAAAGCAATGACTTGCCTGTATTCCAGTTACTAAGTATACAACATTTGTATGACAAAGAGTTTGTCTCAAGGATGCATAACTAGCAAATACAATGTAATGGAGAACATAGAAAATGTGCAGTTTGACACTGCTCAGAGTTCATGAATGTATTGTAGCTTTCTCTTATTATTTGGATGGGGTGCTCTTTTATGGTGCTTTATCTGTAAGTCAGTGCCTGGAAGCGAAACTAGAGGTTGGATTGTAGATTTGTATGAACATGGTTAATGCTGTGCACACACAAGTGTGCTACATGTGGGAACTTAATTTATTTCAGTAGAAGATTATGTGAAATTACACTTTAGATCTACGGTATACCAAATTTTTTTAAAGGGGAAGAACCTATGTTATAGTTTTAAAGGTCTTGAAACATGAAAGCGTGTATGACTTAGATGTACATTTTTCAACACAGAAGTTAAGTTATGTTTTGCAAAGGCTTGTTTGGTGTGTCCCACCCTGTCCAGAAGGTCAGGACCGACAGAAGTCAACTTTCTGCCACCGTTTGTTTGTACCAAACTTTTTTCAGCAAGGGGATAGAACACAAACGCATACCTATAGAAGCTGTATCACTATGGATCATTAACACCACAACAGGTTTATGGTTCAGATAATTAAAATTACGTTGGTGTTTTTCCACAGTAAAGGGTTCGCAAAGTCCAGAGAGTATGAACATCTTTTCGTTAAAGTATTCCGCAGAATCTGTGAAAGCATGTTTGAACAGTTACCATGATTACTGATTGGTGCTTTTCCCCCTCAGTAACCCAAAGGAGGAAATACTTGTCAGGCTCATCCTGTCTTACACTTGCTGCTATAGGCGCTATGAGCGAAGGGGAAAAAAAACACAAACTGAAACGTTCCGAGTTTGACAGATGTTGTATGTTTTGATGGCTGGGGCAACGAAGAAGATGGCAGCCTTTATATTTCCTACGTTGAAAAGCACACACGCTTTGACCAAAACAACCATATTTCTTATTAAAATCGATGCCTGCCAAGTCATTAGCAAATGCAGCTGCAGAGCAGAACACCGGATAACAAGAGATAAAATTAAGGATCTAGCTCACCGATTCTTTCTCTCTCTTTAGCTTGCTCAAGCCTGCAATGGACATCTGTGCTATTGTGAAGAAACTAACCATCTGGCTTGGAAATATAGAAGGTTTACACTGCAAGGCAACACTGATCTGCTTCAACTCTTGTCAATGATGGAATCACAGAGTTACAGAGCTGTAAGTGCTTGATCTGCACCTGACACACCAGGTGAGATGCCTGTATTGACCTGTTACCATTTGCAGATGTGATTAAGAGCTAAATACAAGCAAAAGACCATATACCCTATCGCCGTCTAGGTCACGGTTTGTTCTGGTGAGAGAAATATGTTGGCATGGTGATTACAGTCACTGAACACAAGAGTTGCATTTATTTGTACAGTAACAGGACAGGAAGAAGAATATTTAACGGTGGAGTTAGTCTTTTTTTTCACCATTTTTTTGTGCTAGAAATATGACCAAGGCTGTGTTTTTATAACAATGTGATTTATTACTTGTACAAAATTCCACATTTGTTTTCCATTAGTTCTTTTTCGATGTTTACACATAGTGGGTGTTATTTCATGCATGTCTCTGTCACATTTACATAAAGAAAACATTGTACTGATTTTAAATTATCAGGAACAATTCTGCTTTGAAATATTATTAAGCACTATTATATATACACAGTAATTTACCTTTACATTTTTATTCTACTTGTGTTTTATCAACACTTGTGTAGGTAATTCGAAATAGATTGGAAAGTCATTTGCACGGCTGTGCTATTACATGTTGAGATGTACAACCAAACCTGTAGAGTCTGTTCTCATGGGCTTTGTTTGTGTAACAGAGTTTTGTTTTATACACTGAAACACCTGTGATTCGGTAGGAGCTTTGTTTTCACAGCAAAACGATTTTGGTGGCTTTAACAGTGCACAGATGCTACTGCGGGCACGTTTTCAACTGACTTCATGAGGCTGAGGGAGAAAATATTTAGTGTGACAAGTTCAGAGCATCTGAAAATAATGATCCTTTTTTGTAGAGAACAGAAGACTTAGGAACACATTATACAGGCTCCCATGGTGTGTTAAAAAGGCTGAGTCGTGCTAGCTGTATTGACATATGAGGTATTATAGGGCATTGTGTGTGTGTGTGTGTGTGTGTGTGTGTGTGTGTGTGTGTGTGTGTCCTCGTGTTGCCTGTGATGAGGTCCTGGCAGCAGAACCAAGCATTGGAAAAATTAATGACTGTACAGCTGAACAAAGTGCCTGTTTTAGCACCCATTGGTTTATTGAGGTTCATGAATTGTATGACATATGGTGGCTTGTGACAAGTTACACCAGTGTGTTCAGGAAGGGATGTGAACCAGCAAAGATTGCTGTGTACTAAGCACTATGAAAGAGCAGCATTTTTTTTCACCCAGTAACCCACATCACTGTTTTGTTAGTTTAATTACTGACTTTAAAGCTTTAAAGCTTTAAACTTTAAAGTGCAGAAAAATAATAGAACACTAATTATGTCCTGATGGTTTGAAATGTCAGATAAATGCAATTTTTTTTAAACCAAACACTGCTATGTTAAAACAGGGTGGACTTGGTGACTCAGTGGTTAGCACTGTTGCTTCAGACCTGCTCAGTTGGGAGTTTAAATCCTGCCACTAGTCTGTGTACTTTGTGGGTTTTGTCCAGCTACTCTGGTCCACCATCCCACCCAAAGATGAGTTTTGTAGGCTGATTGGTATATCCAGATTGCTCATAGTGTGTGACTGGATCTCTGTGCAATCTCTGTGATGGATTGGAACCGCAATTAAGGTGTCCCCTGCCTTGCTGGGACGGGCACCAGCCCCTGTGGCCCTTTAATGGATAAGCGGGAAATGGATGTTATTTTAAAAACATTTTATAAATGACACGCATCATGTAGATGATGTTAATAAAATATAGCATATTGTATTCACAAGCTATGTCATCTGTCAGCTGACAGCACAGGTGGGAGGAAGCTAACACCATACCAGGTGTCATATGCAAACACAGGGCACTCTAAATATAAAGCAAGCAGCCACCGAATGTATTAGAAAATTCTAAATCGACTGTAAAAATTATGTCTGTCCCTCTGGTGCAGTTCTAGAAACTGCTGAAAGAATTTATCAAATAAATTAGTTTTTTTGTTGTTGTTGTTTCTAAATGCACCGTTTATTGTAAAAGAAAATGCAAACAAACTTCAAATACTCTAGTTCATTTGAATACTGCATACATAAGGTTATTTGTTCAATAGAAACATGCAGTTATAAACATTAACAATCATTAGAAAAGTAAAGTATATGTTTTATTTTATATTGAAAGATTCAGAAGTCCTAGTTTGACCAAAACATAACGGAAAAGGATATAATAATCCTTTAAGAAGATTTTCTGATCATATTTTCATAAAATGTCTTATGTGTGAATGAAAGGCTTCTATACTGTAAACATATCTACATATGAATCCTAATTATTTTTCTGATAATAAAACAATTAAATTTTACATGACAATTACAGCAACAAGACTACTACTACTATTAATAATATTAATAGTAATTATCATCATCAAAATTAAATAAAGAATCCTAGCTAAAAATCCGGGGGCACTTTTGTAAATATTCAAATGTTCATGCAAAGGTATGAGCTTTTGTATCAGGTAAATAATATGTTCCGATATCGGGGAATGCAAATGTTTTTAAGCCCGTTCAGCTTTGCCTTTCCAAAACTTTGGCACTCTGGAATAATAAGCAAACTTCAACTGGGGTTTCTTTTCAGTGTTTTGCCTACCGAGCACGCGATACGTTACAGTCCTTAGTAAACACGAACATGCCTTCAGCCAGAGGCCAAGTGGGACATCTGACACACAAACGAACGTCTAAACCTTCACTCGCTGACCTTAATGGCAAACTGTACGTTTTACTGTACTCTATTAAAAATAACTCTTAATGATTGCCAGTATAGATGATATATAAAGATGTTATTTACTGTTTCCTTTTAGTTTAAAAACTACTGAAGCTGATTTGAATGGTAATTTGCACAGATAATAGGTAATTTATTTTATCCAGTATATCTTATTAAGGCAAATAGGTGGTCTGGTCTGTCAACGTATGACTCCATCTATCCAGCCATTCGCTTAACCGCCTTATCCAATTCAGGGTCGCGGGAAGCCTGGAGTCCATCCCAGGAAGCACAGGGCAGGGGGACACCCTGGGCAGGGTGCCAACCCACCACAGGGCAAGCATATGAGTCATCTTACTGAAATCACATTTACTCACTACTATTTTCTATATATTCCATAGAGGTTTTTGGCAACATTTGTGCTCGACATCTGTTTCCAGCTGTATTAAACAGTTTGTTCCATAGCTGATTTGTATTCTGCTTTGTAGCTTTTTAGATTTTAATACAGGGGAGAATATGTGATTATACGGAGAGTGCGTACTGGGCTTATTTGACTTGGCTGACTTTTTAGCAATCATTATTTAGATACCCATGAATCCTCACTGTTTTGCATACCACTGTAAGCCATGTTACTGGCTAGACCAGCCCAGTTGTTTAAATTTTTGTGGAGTATGTCGGTATGTTGTGGTTTTTTTTTTCTTTTCCCTTTCCTACATGAGTGGCCTGATGGCTGAATGCGAAAGTCTCCCAGCTCAAATCCCAGCCCACCTAGCAGGTGTGTCCTTGAGCATAACACTCAGCGCTAGCTCCCCGGGTGCTGTGTGTGGCAGCCCACTACTCCCCCTAGGGGGAGGGGTTAAATGCAGAGAACAAATTAAGTTGTGACATGTATGTGTAACATGTACACAATGTCAATAAAAGCTGATCATTAATATTATTACATTACCATGAAATTATTGTCAACATCCGACTTACACTACTGAGACTGTTATATATAGCTAAAAATATCAAATTTGTAAAAATCTTAGTTATTGTCAAGATGGAATGTTTGATATTTGGTTTTAAAGTAAACATTATATACCGAATGAAAATAAACCTTTTTAAGTAATATAATGGCAAATCTTAAGCTACCAAATTAATTGTTTGGATAGTTTGGTTTAGTTAGTAAAAAGTGCAAATAGCTCACTAGCTAGAAATCAAACATCAAAGCCAATAAAATGTGATGGTAGTGAACTGTGGATCTATGGTAACATAGTGCAAAATAACAACATGTTATAATAACTAAGTCTTAACTCATGCTAGTCTGACCAATACTAACCATTTTCCCTTGTGAGACTATGTCTAACATTCAGATGCTTTCTTTCAGGGGTGCTGCTAGAGATTTTGGGCCCAGTCAGTCACGACCGCTGGGTCTAGGTTTTCACCCCTCCATGACCCTGCCGTCTGTGGCATGAACACCATTACAGTACATATATTCATTCTTGCATGTTGTTGCACTTCCAGTATTCCGCCAAATCCACTTAAGTGGATAATTCACTTATGTGGATAGTGTGTCGATGGTACCGTTTTTCTCCCGTTGAGTTCAGTTAATTGGATATGGTGTAAATGGCATATTGCGGTAATGCTGATATCATATAAATGGGTAGACAATAATGATTATAAAATTAGTCACGATCTAGCATTATTTCCCTTGCTAGTTGACCCTGGAGCTCATTACTCACACCAGTCATGTTGAGGTAGAGAAGTATGCAACAGCATTCCTATTATGTGCTTTTCTGGACAGGTTCCTGTGATTGCTTTCTTCGTCCTTTTAAGGGAGGGTTTTAAATAGCTATTCATTTTCATTCATTCCTTAAAGTGCCATGAACTGTTCTGCCTGTACTACTAGTAATACTGTAGGTTGCCTGTTAAGGACAAATAAAAAAATAAACTTTATTTGTAATATTATTACAAGATAACATTTTTTAGCGTTCTGGGGATTGTTTTTTTTTTTTTTTTTTTTTATAACTTTTAAATAAAAAAAGAAAACCATGATTTTCATTATTACAAATGTCGGGTTTGCGCTGCCCTCTTGTGGTGATATTTAAAATTATTTGAGTTTAATTTTGGTTTGTTAAGTATAAAAACAGAATACTTTTTGTCAGATATTTTGTGTAGCCGAAAAAGATCTTTTGTCCAGTGATTGATATCCATAGTCTCCTGTTTTTTCAATCTTACATTCCAAAAGTAGGTATACATGTCAACTATGTGTTCAGGTTTGTTGGTCTGTAAACTTAACACCACAAATTACTAAAGAGCAAAAGGTAAATATAAGGTTGTAAGGGCTGAGTTTAACTAACTAGAAAAACTGTTCAATACTTTCAAAAACGTTTTGGTGGTATAATTCGCTAGAGTGCTTCATAAAATGCACTTTCTGGATTGAAAAGTAGTCTGATGAAATGTACGTAATACAACTATCATCAGTAAACGTTTTTATACAGCATTATAACGAGAACCGTTTGTATTAAAACACAAAACTGATCATATATGTTTTTGTATGGTGGCAGAAATACGCCGCCGTATTTTCACGAGTTAAAACGAGTAAAGTTTTTTTTTTTTTTTTTTTTTTTTTTCCGGTGTAGCCTTCTTCTCCTTGCTTCATTATGAGTCTAAGTGCACGATGGATGGATTTAAAAAATGTATAACTTTAAGTAATTAATTTGGCTCACAGGGAGGCAAAAAGACCTGCAGACTTTTATGTGGTCCTCCAGCGCACTGATCTTTAACTGCTCTGCTATGAATAATTTATAGCTTGTTGAAATTTTTATTTGACTCATACTACCGCTATACAAAGTTGACCAGTGTTTCTAAAATGACTGTGGTACCCGCTTAATTTTTCATCAGAATGAATGTTTTCTCCTGGATGGTGAAATGTTTGAACAGAAGAGGAAAGCGAGCCTTTCTGAGCTCACCAAAAGGTCTGTTACCCTGGACACCATTTTCAAGATAGCATTTTCTAACTTTCCTTTTAATGTATTTTCTTAATAAAAGTCGTGAATAGCCAGAAAGTGCTCAGGCATTGTTTACAGGTTGTGAAAGTGCTATGTGAATTGACACTTTTAAAAAAGCATAGGAGAGATTTGGTTCATTCTTTCACAGACAAATAAAAATAGTTTGCTTATGTATTGGTGATGCTCTCTGCACTAGATCAAGTCTCATAACAGTCTTAAGATAATGACTGTAGCTGAAATTGCTGTATCATGATTGTTCAGTGTGTTGTAATGCGTTGTAAAATATTGGCTTGCAAAGACTTTGCCGCTGCTTGTCACGGTGTTTCCTGGTTGCCTTGGGGTGTGGCCGTGCCCCCTCATTCTCTTGTTACCTCATGTCCTTGTTGGTCGTTGTGTCTCCTGTTGGCAAATATAGTTTTTCGGTGGGTTGTTATCACACAGAGAACCTGCTGTATAATGACGGTTACTGGTTACTGTCCCAGGAGCATTTATATATGTGATGGCTTTTGGGATAAGAAGTGTCATAGTCTTTATTTTCATTCCAGCTGATTTTGTAAGTGTCTGGGCATTGGTGCCTGTTTGCTGTAAAAGGCTGATTTTTTCAGTGTACTTGGAATGCCATTTTCATAGCTTAGCTTAGCAGTCACCTTTGTTCTCCAGCAGGATTGCCATGGCAGCATGCATTTCAAAACAAACAAAAACCACTTTAATGAAATAATGTTGAACACAAATTTTTTTTTCCCAAATTTAAACAAATAATGTTTCATCTTTTGTAGGGTGTTTATACACACAAACACAGAAACGCACGCACACACACACACACACACACACACACACACACACACACACACATATTTTTACATCTGGTCATCTATCTGATACTTGTACAGAAAACAGCTGGCAATTTTAGCTCCCTTATACAGTTGGGTGTTTTTCTATACAGTAGACATTGGGATTAAGTGTCTTGTTCACTATTCAGCAGGCCTATTCCTGAAAACTGAACAGTTTGGTTTTAGTATGTGATTTCATGTTTCACAGTACTTTATATCACCTTCTGTAACAACACTGCCATGCAAATAAGGTACAATGGAGGAAAAGCTGCATCATTCATTTTTGAGTGTAAGGCACCCCAAGTGATGTATCATTCTACATCTTCCGTAAAATTTGTTATGGAAGACCAATTAAGTTTTTGCGGAACCAGACACAGGTATAGAAACATCCATGATGGAATAAAAATGCCATGGAAATTTATGCAGTCTGTGGCTGGTGGTATAATTAGCTAACAGGACAGTGAGGTGGTATATGACAACATTCTGTCTGTGTTCCATCATATGTTTGGGACTAATAATTTTTCCATAAATGACTGTCATGTTGAGATAAATGTGTTCTTCTAATCTGTACCAAGACGTATTTGGGTTATACAGTGCTTTCAGCTGACTAAGTGAAATCGTATGTAACCATTACAGCTCCTGCAGTGCATCTTCTGTAAGTAAAGAGATATAATGGGGGGGGGGGAGTAGTAGTCTCACCCACAAGCCTGTACATCTTGTGCAAATGTTTGAATGATAGTAAAAGACATTTTCACATCGCACAGAAGAAGGTGCTTTCAGTGAACAACTACTGTAAATGCAAAAAAATTACTTAAATCCAACACAATAACTATTAGCAAAATTAGCAAAAAAAAAAAAAAAAATCCTTATTTAGATTTTACACACACACACACACACACACACACACACACACACACACACACACACACACAAACAAGATAATCCAAGGTCACTAAAAGCATACAATAAAACAATCATTAGACCACAGATTTACAGTTTAATATTCTATCAGTTATACAATTCAAAATGCTATTAACAATATTTTCCAATTCTGAAAAAAATGTGTTTTATGGTAACCTTTGTGCAGTGAACGTTCAGGCAGTACAAATTGTTTCCATTTTAAGTGGATGCAATCTGCTGTACAACAGAGGGCTGAAATCCTCTTCAGGTGCAAACAAAAGCATACATTTTTTTATTACAGCTGCAGACATTTGTTCAACATTGTCTTATTTGCCTTCTGTAATTGCAAGGATAGTCTTAATGAAGGCCTGACATCACTGAAAAATCATCTTTAAGATCCTTGAGTAAAGGACAGTACAGCACACACATACACATACTTGAAAAAAGGGTGAAAAGTATACTTTTGTAGGGATGCTGCATTTCAGTATGTAGACTGTGCACCTGTATAGAGGCGTGCAATAAGCCTTTTAATAGTAACAGTAATTATAATCCAGTATATGTTGACTGTGTCATAACAATAGGCCTGGGAAAGTGCTGCAGACACTGACTGTATTCATAAGTGACCCCCACAACCATGTGATAGAATAGGCTGGTTTCGCTGAGCCACGAGGCAGTTCTTCTTACTAATAAATGGAATAGAGAAACAGTAAGAATAACCTCTGTGTGCACAGTCTCTGTCGAGCTTATCCTTGGGCTTAAACTAGTGGAATCGGCATAGCGTTTCCACGGCAGAAATAAAGAGTTCTCATTTGTTACCCTGGGTGAAATCCACTACTAATTTACTGTTGTCATGGTAACAAACATCAGAGGAATTACTGTGGCTCACAGGTCTGTGCAGTATGGAAATCAATGCGAATGGCCACATGTTCGTGTTTCACTGAGGGAAACAGTAATATGTGTGCTTATTTATAGAACATTATGCATTTTCATGAAATACACTTTACATGCAGATCCAGTTGTCAGCGTCGTAAGCGAAAATAAAAAGGAGATTCAGATGGGTTAGGTTACCGTGTACAAACAAAAAGAATACAATACTCTAGTCCATAGGTTCTCTTTTATATCTGTTGAGGTCAGCTGTCAGAGTATACAGTAAACCCAAGAGATTCATTGTTGAATTTCACCACCAAACTGAGCATTCTAGAAAGACCCTCAAGTTTACAGATTCTGAAATCAAACCAGCCCATTTTGTCAAGCACCAGGAATGCCACTCTTGTGTAAATTTACCAACGAAACAACAACAGCCTACTCTGCATATAGCTGAAGCACAGACAGTGATTTGTCCTGAAGCATGGGGGGGGGTCTTTTGTTAAGACATGCGCTCACCCCATCCTACGTATGCACAGACGCAGACCTGCACTTACTGATGACTCCATGCAGTTATTATACAAAACGATAGAAAGGAAACCTGAGAATAACCACATCACAAAGTTGACAAGGGAAATTAGAGAGAAAGACAGTTCCACTCCGTTCTCACCTCAGCTTTGACCTGGACCCTGTTGACTTCGTTATGTTTGTGTTTCTAAAGGAGGGAGCAGCACATATGTTTTCCTTGTACAAGGCTGCTTTAATTAGCTTGCCATCTCTATTAATCTTTTTTCTGAGATGAATCTGAAAAATATTATTGAAATTCACATGAATAATTCTCTCATTAATGTGAGTGCTCCTACAGGGAACTTGTTTTAGTTGAAAAGCGGGAAAGAAAGACACATCAAGGATAATTTTCTTAATTGGGTCTATATATTCACATATGTTTAATATTTCATTAGTAACAATTAAGAGTCATTAAGGCTTGTGTTTGGGGAAATAAACGACGGAATGTAAAAGATGTAACAGTTGTCAAAGGACCAGATAAACATATGATTCTTAAAGTTGACCTTATTCAGCCAGTTCTACAGTGAGAAAAGTTTAACTTTTTTGCTTTAAAGAGTCATAGAATTAGTTCATATATTGTGCTAATAAATGCTGTTTTCATAACATGTATGACAGTATTTAATTTCAATTTACAGGACAAGCCCTTTCCTTTCCTAAGATGCTACAAACAAAGATGTCTTTGGCAGTGAGCTGGTAAGACAGTTACTACAACTATGGATTTTAAAATGTCACTTAATGCTGCAAAAGCTTCCTTATTGCAAACAAACTGCATAATACAGAGATTTTTAAATTGTATCCATAAACTAGCTTCTGATGTCTTATGAGTATGAGGGGGTTGGCAACCTCTGCAGACAGCCCTGCAAAATGACTCTTGTACTTCCAAACAGGTCCTGTAAGACCCTATACCTGCTAGAACAACCTAAAACCTTCCTGGGTAGAACACCCTGGACAACATTTACAGGATAAGATGTAAAATTTTGCTAAGAGACAAATATAACTAATTTGCTCTCAGACCATCAGAAACTAATTCTCACTTCAGGTTTTTTTTTTTTCAGATTCACACCATACATGTTTTGTAAATTTTGCTGTCTTGATTATAACAGGAATTATAGTGTAGCAATTTTTTTTTTGCAGGAATAAACACTCGCACACAGTCAGATGTTTACATTTTTTTTAAACCAATTATAACTCAACAACTGCAGCATGATTACAGTCATGAACTTGATCAAGCATTACATCATTATTTGTTGCTGTGCTTGACAAATTGCCTGTGCAGTGATTGGACTTTAAGATGGGGCAGTACTGAAGTGTGCATTAAACCATGCATTTCTGTTCCACCAAATGAAGTCGTATGTAAAATGATATTATAATAATAATAAAGAAAAATAGATCCGACCGCTTAAACACGTGGAAAAAAAAAAAAAAAACTGGTAAGTGGTTGTCAATATTATAAGAAGCCTAGAGAGAAAGATTTCAGGCCTTGCACAGAGAAGAATGAAATTGCAGAGCTGGAGCGGTAATTCATTCAGTATTAAATTTTCAAACCGAAAAGATAAAATTACTTGTATATGAAAACATAGCATTCCCCCAGCTCTCTGTTTGACTGATCAGCTGATGAAGAGAGTAGCTGCTCGCTGCTTTGCTGGGTTGTTAATTTTATCCCCTCTAACTGTGATTTCTGATAGCCGGCCTACTGATTGCAGTCAGGTAAATATCCTTCTTTATTTTTATCTCCAGGATTTACGGGGTCTACATCACAGACACAATATGTAAGTGTGCAACAGATCAAACATATCTTTGGCAGCGGACGCAGTCTCGTACTTGTAGCGACATTACTAAAGAGAAACATCAGAAAATGCATGCAGCAGCTTTTTTTTCTAAACAATTTATAGATTATGCTTTATCCTCTGGAATTCAGCCAAAATAACTGCAGCTCTCTGAGGAGACGCTGGGAGCGTTTTAAACTTACCGCAGTCAACCAATTATTAACAGATTTTCCCCGTCCCCCTCGTCTTTGCTGTGTTCGCTCGTCTCCTGTGTTTGCGTGTGCCGTGGAATATTCTGCATTCTCGCGGAGAACGACGGAGATTTCGCCGTTGATTATTAGGCCCGCTCCCACAAGATCCCTGAGGATATGCATTTGTTGTTTGCTGTATTCTGGCACCGGAGAGCTGCTCAGGCTTTTGAGTTAAATCTCGTCGCTCAGTCTCTGCTTTTTTTTTTTTCTTCTCTCCCTCTTCGCTGCAGCCGACCGGACTGTTCATATTAGGTCTCGTGCTCTTACTGCAGGTCTCTCTGCATATAGCATTGTTACCGCTAGCCTCGCGAAACGTCTTTGTGCTATTCCTGTGCTCCGCAATGAAAATGCCCTGGCTGCGTTTGGTGTACTGCTGCTGAGTGGAAGATGGAAAATGTGGGAGAGTGAACTCGTTGTGTCTGCAGTGAGGAGATAGGGAGGACTGCTCACGCTTCTCTTCTGTGTGAACAAAAGGAAATAAGACTGAGAAGAAACGCCACGCTGATTGATTTCATCTACTGCATAGTCCGGGGAAATTTGACATATTTCACTATGCAAGCGTGACGGACTCCGAGAGTACTTTATACTTTGGAAATACACGGCACTTGAACTCAAGGGTCTTTTTTGGGGGGGGGGGGGCGGGCGGGCCGGGGGCGAGGAGGGGGGAAGGGGGGGGGGGGGGGGGGGGGGGGGGGGGGGGGGGGGGGGG
>JABJVR010000095.1:4650086-4730895 GCA_025773905.1 Chitala chitala | reverse complement strand
GACGACTTAAAAAAAAAACTTCCGTTGTCCGTGTTCAATCCTAACATCTCATCAGGTTTGATCCTGCAGGGCAAAAGAAAACAAACTACCCATACAGCCAGGAATTTGCTTTCTTTTTATTTCTTTGCCCCCCCCCCCAAATTTAAAAACAATATGTTGAATTGAAACAAATTCTGCCGTGCAACATTTTTGCCAGCATAGTTCAGTTTGCTACAGTGAAACTATGGAGAGAGGGAATTTCTTAAAGCGCACAATACCTTAGACATTCTAGCAATAGACACTTTGCATTAAAGGACAGATTAAACATTAAGGAAAGTAGAACTGGCATAGTTAGTTTATTTCATTGGAACAATCCAATTTCTTAATGTATGGAGGAATTAATGTGGAAATCAAAACTGCAGAACAATGACAGATTTCAGAACACTCACTGTAATACGTGTCTACATACTTTTACATTTTTAAACAGAAAGGACTCCGATATTTCAAATGTATTTACTTCCATACAAGTCATTCTAGCTGAATGTTCATTATAATGTGTGCTTTATAACGTGTGCCTTCAACAGTTAGTCCACTGTTAGACAAGAAGGCCTGCCCTCGCTGACGCGCACGTGACGGCTCGAGGGGGGGTGGCACTCACTTGCTGAAGTTGAAGAGGAGCCTCTCGAACACGAGCACGGGCCCGGTGCTGCTCAGGATGGTGAGCGGCTGGCCGGCCAGCAGGCAGAAGACCACTCCAGTCACCGCCGTGCCCAGGAAGCTCTCTAGCACGCCCTGGATATGGAGCCGGAGTACAGCAAGGTGAACGGTGGTACAGGATAGAGATTAGAGCACCGCTAGCCTTGGGCTGCCCGGCGAATTCCTGCTCAGGCCTCACAAGCACCTTAAATCCTCAACCCACCTGGGCCTTGGCTTACAAACGCATCTCGACGCCACACATGTCTCTTCATCCAAAACTGCTAAAATGTTCTGAGTTTAAGCCATACATTTTGACAGAAGGGACAGTTGTGAAACTTTTGCTTGTGGATGGGCTTTCAGTTTCAGCCATTTTACGACATGCATTCTTGAACTTTAAAACACTTTACATGACTTAAAGTATGTCCGTGTTGCAAAAATATCATAATCAAAACAGCCTCATTCAACTGCAAAACTATAAAAACAAATCATTAATGAGTGTCAAAAACAAGATAATATGTATACAGTTGGGTGTAATAATAAGGACTGATTGAGTGAATGTGTACTTTCCCACTGCTGGAAAAACCTCTCCTGGGATGACCTTTCAACAGGAACTGTGTTCTACCTGTATTAAAAACTATTAATTAAATACTTTGTATGTGGTACCTGTTGGTGCTGTAAAGACTAATGAATGCCTCCTCAAGGTATTAATTACTAGACAGAAAAACATAATGAGGAGCATATCCTTTCCTCTGGAAAAAGCATTATAAACACCCCAGAGAGCATTAGTGAGAGAGAAAAAAAAAGAAAAATCACCTTTTCTCTTTGTTAAGAATACTTATGCATTATTAGTGAATGTAACAAAATTTAAATTTATACAACAGAATTCCATGGTAAACCACAAAATATACATTCAATTAAATGTAAGTGAATGAAAAGGCATCCGGCTTTAGTGAAGAAGCTCACCTGCATATTGTCCGTGGCGTCCCCCAGCAGGCCCCCAAACGTGATGGCGTTGGTCACTGTGCCCAGGTAGATGAATAGGATTGCCGAGAGAGACTGAATGTGCAGCGCGTCGTAGAAGTCGCTCGCAAAGAACGGGGCTTTCCTCTTGATGTCCAGTATGAGGCCACCACAGAACCTGCCAGTTTAACACACAGACACACACTTTAGGAAACAGAGTAACCATTCTGAATTACTGACAGGACACCAATAGCCATTTTCATTCTTATAATGAAAAGCTTTATTTCTTAGAGAAGTCTTCTAAAGTATATATAGAACACAATGACTATCTTATAGACTGGAATGGTGGACCACATCTTTGTGTTAAGTGCATGGCCTTTCTGCAGGATGCAGCTGTTTACAAACGACTCTCAGTTAAACAAGTGTTTTTTTGTTTTTCGCTCACAGCGATTAGAGACACTCTTGGGACACTAGCAGCTGGACAAATGGCACTCTACCTTCCTGTCCTCTTGAGCTCGTCACTGACATGGTGGCCCCCACCTCCTCCTCCTCCTCCGTGCCCACCCTCGTGAGGTGTGTCCCCGTTCATCTGTGTGTTGTCTCCACCGGAATACATGTTTTTCCTAGGCAAAATGAGCACAAGGTTCTGTTGTCAGGAGCCGCTCAGACCGACTCCACAGACGAGATCTCACGTTGGCCAAGCACTGATGTTAGGAGAGGTTGCTGTTCAGGTCCGTGGGGGCGTGAAAAACCACTGTGAGCGCAGACAACACAAATACTATACTGACACCTAGCCTGGACTACCTGCAGCATCCTGGGATTACTCCACACTGATTCAGAAAATCAATATAAATATTATACAATCATAACGATCTCATTAATCTCATTAATATTGCAGAAATCAAAGCTGTACTAAATCACTCTGTGTCAGACTGAAAACATGCCACCTAATGTAAAACAAAATAGTATGTATCTACAGCTCAGTTATATCCAGGTTACAAACACACACGCACACACACGCACACGCAACATATTCCGGACTTTATATAAACACAGCACCCCAAGTGATGTACGAACTTTTTGCATAATGATACTTCTCTAACTGTGAGCTAAAGCGCAATGTGCATTACACAAGAGAAAGAAGCCATCATTTAATCTAAAGTAAAAATGCCTGCAATATTTCACACACTATTCTCCATTTCAAACTTTCCACAAAACCTTACACCTATGATAAAGTGCTCATCACAAACGGTTGTAAACATGATTATGATGCGTTATTTACAGCCTATAAGATTTAGGTCTGATAATGTTTTTGTCCCCGAACTTTGAAACGTGTAATGGTGTTTTATTACTTGTCTTGTGCTCAAGCCAGTACTTGAGTAGTGGTGTAAACCGGCAGGAATCAGGCGCATTAAAACAATGCAGAACTGGATAATTATTAACTCAGTAGCATCTTAGTACCTTTTGTCTGAAGATGGGAGAGACTTTGGTGGCTCTATTCTGATATCTGGATCCCATTCTCCAGGAGGGAGGACGATCACCTCATCCAGGAACTCCTCAATGCCAGCCAGGAGGTCCTGTCTATCCTTGGCCTTGTATGCAATATCACGGAAGACCTGAACACAACAACGTGGGTCATAAAGCACGCTGAGCAGCACATTCAAACACACAGCTGACCAGTCAAAGCTAGCTCAATGGGTAGAACATCAGGCTGGGATGCAGAAGTTTCCTGGTTTGAATCCCAGCCCAGCCACCAGGTGTGTCCTTGAGCAAAACACCCAGCGCCAGCTCATTGTAACATGTATGTGAAATGTTGTAAGTCGCTTTGGATAAAATTGTCTGCCAAATGAATAACTGTATATCACGTGGCCAGAGCTCTTACTGGGAAGCTGCTAATTGTGTCAAACTGCAGAACATCCTGTCTCAGGGTCTCTCGAGTGCTCGCCGCTGGATACATTTTGCAAACAAAGTCGGAATGAATGCTCGGTTTAGGTTCAGTCTTTGGTGTTTCGGCATCAATGCCACACTCCTATTTCCACGCCAAGCATGGGCAAGGCTTTCACAACCTGCAGATAGTGTTTACGCATGGAAACGGAAGCGATGGCCACAGAATTGCTTGTAAACATGAGGAAAAGACCACAGATAACCAGGAAGATAAGTGAAGATACCACGCAGGCTTCAGAGTAACACTCAAGCACGGACATTTGTTCCAGCCCTCTTTACGCTAAAATTTAAACAAAGCCCACATTAACCTTTACACTGTCATCTGCAGCAAGTACCTCATTAACAACAGGTAAAGATGACCTCCATCTTCATGTCCCATATCAATAAGCAACCAAAAACAGATTCTTAGCATGCACTCAGGCTGCACTGATACTTCTCTCTGTTCATGTCTATCCAAAATTATCTTGATGTTTGCACGCGACATACAAACTGACCTGAGTGTATATGATTGTAGATAACTGGCATAGTGCTCACAAAATCATTCTGGAACCACACCAGTTGTTCTAACATTACTACTTTCTCTACCTGGCCACTTTCATGGTAATTTTACTACATGTCTGATGATTCCCTCCTGAAATCCCATAATTTCAATAGCAGACTTTAACAGAACTGAATACATATTCTCAGATAAAAATCCAGGACACAGTAATCTATGACGCATCGTGTGCTAATTATTTTTACCCATTTAGTTAAAAACTGTCCACTCATCTTCTCATGCCTGCCTTCTGCATTGTCACACTGTTTTTACTTGTAAAGACCTTGCTGCTCTATTTAAATTTACCGGCTTGACATTTTACTTTGTGGAAACATGGACAAAGCTAAATTTCAGACAAGCCACAGTATACGCTAAAACACTTTGCTACACAATGAATTGTCTGGGCCTGTCTCTTCTGTACGCCTGAGGGCCCAGAATAAATAAGCAAGCCCAAAACAGCTTGTTTGGTATAGTCGCCAGTTTACAGGCTTTCAGAAGCTCTCGGTTACCCACGTCATAGTCTTCCAAATTATTTGTCAGCATGGATATATCTAAACTGTTCATGTGTATGCTTTGACTACAATACAAGTATGAGACCATGCAAACATTTAAGTGTACAGTAAGTGACTTGTCTATGCAGGAAGCTAATGATATTTGTTCTTATGGTAGAGGAACTTCTTACTTCATCAGACATCAGAGTAGCTATCGCTCTTCCTATTTCATGGTATGACTTGGCTTTGCCTTTGGGTCCCAGCAGGATAAAGAGAAATCTGATGAAGAAAAGCAATTTATTTCGTGGAAAAAGAACCCAGCACGACAATCTCGGTGGGTTTTAGCATCATATCAAAAACTGGATTCACGACCTACATAGAAATTCAGGTAACAAGGTTAGCATGCAACTAAAAGTTAGACATAAATGTGCTTAACAAAATAATTTAAAAGAATCCAGATGGTCCTTGACTGAGGAGAAAAAAAAAGTTTTAAAAAAGCAGTGTTTGTAAGAGTTTGACATTTTGTGAGGGCCATACCTTGTTGGTACTGGGACTTCAGTCAGGCCTCCCAGCATGACAGCTTGCTGCAGGCGAACAAAAGCGACAAACGGGCTGTCCAAGAAGTCAACCTCTCCCACCAGGACGTTGGAGGCCTCCGCGTCACGGGGCAACTTCTTCATGAACTTGTTCTTCAGCTGAGCAAACAAAAGCAGAGTGTAACACTTCTATTAAGCACAAATCAGGGGGCGTACAGACACGAAGCAGTGCAGCACTGATTAAGGGCCTGCTTTACAAGCTGAGATAAATTATTCCCTTTTAGTTTGAGATTAAAAAAAAGAGGAGGAAAACAACAGTGTCCTTAATGTGTGTGTGAAAGCCGGGCGGTGTTTAGGGAAAGGCATCTGTTGTACCAATGACAGGTGGGCTCCTTTCTCGACAGACTCAAGAACATTTTTTATCGTAAGAAACAAAATCCTTGGTAATGTTCTTACACAACCTTTAAATCTGCTCGTACCCATTCATCTCCTGTGAAAGATTAAAAAGCCGTTTCCAAAGAAACAACGTTGATATTTACAATAGCACAGCGTGATTTTAAAGTTCAACCTGAGACATATACTGTAAATGGTAAGGTTAATGGCAACACGTTTCTTCTTTTGCAAAACTGCACTGAAAACTGAGAATTCTAGAACCAATGAACATGTAATTGTAAAATTATGAACATATGTCAAGTTAAATTCTGGTCTATGGCATGAAATGATTTTTCACAATTATTTTTCGATACCCCAGGCACTGTCCAAATATTTACATGAGGAGGGAAAAGAATTACACCCACAGAACTTTAACCATTTCTAATCAGGGTAATCATCAGTTTAATTTCAAGCAACCTGATATAAGTGGATTAAGTGATTCATGTAATGTTGTGAATTTAAAGAAAAGGAGACTAGGAGTAAAACTTGTGTATTTGGCCCCTTAAAGTTTCAGGACTTTTGACAGAATGACATGATAATAAGTGTAATTGTATTTATTTTTACAAACTAATGACCATCCAGTGAAACAGTTATCATTAAAACAAAGTTCAAAGTGTAATAGCTCAAACAAATCATAACCATAAATATATTGATTTATGACCAGTTGAGTTTTAATTGATAGCTGGCAGCTCACAATCTTATGTAAAACTTTCACAGACATCCCTGACTATGCAAAACTCAAGATCTTCCACAGGATAAGTTACTAGGATACAAAGCAAGATACAAAGGGCACAATAAGTGACCTTAAAATTAAAAACCTCACCCTATATATAGCAGCACTATTGATATTGAATCAAGAGAGACTTGTGCAATGTAGATATTATACCATTAACGATTTATAACTTTGGATGTACTTATAGCGACATGCAAGAGGTGCGGTCTTGAACTAAGCCACAACCCTCTGTGGTCAGCAGTGCTACACAGCCGTAATCAAAGTCAGCAAATTTGTCACCTGTTCCAAGAATTGCAATGTATACAATTATAGCATATTTCACAGGCATAAGAGCTCTCACAGCGTGAACCTACATAAAATTATACACAAAAGGGTTTATTCACGGTTAGAAAACGTTGTTTATGTGGTCCAGACTAGTGGTTAAGGATGTTTACTGTAGAGAAAGGCAGGGTTTAAATGTGAGAACCTGTCATTAGGTAAGGATTTGATTCGTGTTTTCGCACAGCACACTGTACATTTTGTTTGAATGCAGTCCCGGGTCCTAAGATTAAGAATTTATTTTCAAATACATGGCCAAGTGCGGTTACCACAGCAAACATAAAAACCACATGCAGACACATTAAAAAGTGTTAAATGCTATAAAACAATAAGTTTTTTAAAAACTCGCCGCGTGTTTTTGGTTGAGCGTGTCCTGTACTGCATTTGTTACTTTGTTTGTTAACGGTTTGTTATGCATTTTACGTGCAACACATTCAGCAAATTAGCTTAGCTGTTTGCCTTCCATGTTGTGAATACCAAGACATTTGTTGTTATCGTTTACTAGCATGCTAAAGAGCAGATTGGCACACAATGTGCGGAAAGTCCTTTGATTGTAGAAGAGATAGATAAGTGGCGAAGTCTCATTCACTCTCAGCAAGCCCATGACGTAGACAGTTGGGGGAGCGGAGCATACTTGAACGGACTTCCGACAAACTGGCTGCTCAGGAATGCATTGGAGTGAGAAGGATTAACAGTTTGACCTGCACTAAATTTTATCAGGAAAGATATTCCCACCTCGCTCCAGATTCACATGACTCCAGCTTACCTGGACTTTTCACAAATTTCGTTTCAATTAACTTGTTGTTAACCTGAATTCCCTTGTGTTTGTGCTTGTAGTAGTAGTTGCATGTATCAGGGTTATTTTACCTAGTTGCAATAGTTGGACCAGTAGATCTTTAATAATTGTGGGAATTAATTTTTATAAACCTGTGTATGCCCACAGTAAAATTCCCAGTCAACACTGTGCCCCATGTTGGACAACACAGAAAAGGTAAAGATAAAAGTAGAAGGGGTTTCATACATTACTGAATTGTCTCTAACATCTAGCGCATAATACTGACCTAACAAACAGTCACTAAAAGTGATTAGTCTAAAACTGCGTTTGACCATTTTTGTCTTTTATGACTAGCACTGTCCTCACAAACCAAGTTCCAGACTTAGTCACCCACCATCGCTTCATCCCACCTTCCCCGTTTCTTTTCTCCATCAGTTTTACGTCCTAATGACACCGTTCTCCAGGTTCCTCGCTACCAAGATTTGGCCTAAAGCAGTCGAGAGCGCATGTAGTGCAGCTTGAGTGACGTTCTGCATCCTAAACCAACTGTGAAGCAGCTCGTCAACAAGATCCTTTTAGTTTTTTGCTTTGTTGTTACTCAGAAAACTGACGAGAACATTCTTAAACACACTCCAGGCTCTCTTTTCAACCTTTTCCACCAAAACTCATCTGTATTAAACCAATATGTCATAATTAATGACATAAGTTCTAAAACTTACTTGACCTAAATATATACCAAAACATCGATGCTATGTGGAATAAACTATACCATAATAATCAGCACCACAGAATTATGGAGGAACCATAAAAAATTTGTTACATTGTGTAATTCAAGATATTTTGTTGTTGGTTGTGGCTTGATAAAGAACTTTGATAGCCTTCATAAATATAATACTTTAATGTCAGTAGAGGACTGCAGTGAGCGTAAACTCCTTTAACAGAACACGCGGGCCAAAATTTTATCCCACGACACATCCCAATTACAATGCGAATTATACACAGTGTACAGTATGAAGTAATCACCTACGTAAAAGGGTTTCAGAAAAACAAACTTAGCAAAAAAAAATGACACAGCCTCTTCTCTCTTCACATGGGAAGCCCTCATAACAGCGGCTTTCCCTTATTTATTTTCAAATCAACAAAGGAAGACTGGGAATCTCATAGCAAGATGAGCTTTACACAGTTACAGCGAGCTGGCCACTACAAGAATACACCACACAAACCCATTTCTGCAAACAGCAGTTTGGACCGATCAGAAAATTCTCAGCAGCTAAAAGCTGAACAACAAACAACTCCGAACAGGTCAACAGATGCATAACAATTATCACATCATGCACATATTTGGCATGTATCATTATAATAATAGTAATAATTATTATTATTCTTACCAAGTCTTAACTCTCAACACCTACAGGCCGACGTCTGCACAGACACAAAGGGTATGTAAGGATACAGCGGTACAGTGTAAATGAACAAAGAGCTGGCTCACCTGGTCCTTCTCAGGCTTGTCAGAGAAGTCATTCAAGCTGCTTGATGTCATGTTTCGATGGGCAGTCATTGGGCTGCCTGCAAAAATCGAAGCATCAGAAACTGCTGCCACAGGCATAGCCAACACACTCCACAGAAAAGCCCAGAACATAAAAATGCATAAATGGAAGTAACAGGCAGATCGAGAGCTGGTGCTTAGAAAAGGCATGTGTGCTGTAGGTAGAAGGAACTCTGTTTTACTGAGTGATAGTAAATTCAGTAATGAATACCATGGATTCCTGTCTATTAATCTTCTGACATAATGTGCAGTAAACGGGTTTAATCTACTTTCCACATTCACTTTTCACTGCACATATGTAACCATCCCCAGTCACTGTATATCCACACACATGTGGGTGAACACACACACACACAAACACACACACAGTATGTGTTTGTAAGTTTTTTTAACCCAATGTAAGTCTTCAAACTCTAAATGCATACTACATGTTGCACATAAATGTATCCAAAATTGTTCTCAGATCATGGGTTTGGAGTCACTCACCACATAAACATCATACTGCCATAACATGGCAGAAATGAAAAATGTATTTTTCAGTCACATTAGTAGCATTACTGTTTTAAAATGCAAATATTTAACACAGTGATATAATAATTTACATGTAACACTGCCTTCATTTTGGGGAAGGGAATCAGGTTCTATAGCCAAGTGTGTTTCTCACACACAAGGAATTTAGTCTCTGCATTTAACCCATCCCCCTTGGTGGAGCAGCTGGCAGCCATTTTTCAGCACCTGGGAAGCTAGAGTTTTGGGTGTCTTACTCAGGGACACAGCTAATAACCAGGCTGGGATCTGAACCAAGAGGCTTCTGCATCCCAGCCTGATGGCCTACCCACTGAGTCACCAAGCCACTATTTTACTACTGTTTTATTTTTTTACAAACGCAATTCTGTTTCCTCTTGCATCAGCATAATAACCTTCATTATCTGATGCAGTTTTCGCATGGCAAGATTTCATCGTATTACATAAACCAGTCGGCCCACAAAAAGTTAAATATTGATTTAACTTGTGTTAATTAAATTTATTTTTTAGTGTGTTATAAATGCTCATTATAGCACTACCAAATGTCAGTGCAGATCACTATACATAGAATAACATTTTCTAAAGTTGCTATCAGGTTGTCAGTTGGCACAAAGGTGGCATCCTCTCTTTGACCACAACGCAATTTTTACACCTATATTTACAGTGCATGTATTTAAAGAAAGCACGATCATTTACACTTTGCAACAGTAATACCAATATTTAACACAAATGTTTATATGTCGTTATGGCAAACCCACAGTCACAGCTGTACATGTGACATTTTACGGTCCCTACATACATACCATGCACACACACAAACTTCATCTAACTTCAGAAAACCAAAAAGCTAATCCTCTATCGGATGTGAAGTAACTGAGCTGGCTTATTGGGATACCTATATCCCTGGCAGTTGGACAGCTGTACTCTGGTGTTATTTGATTAACTTTATTACTAATCAAGAAAACGTAAGATGTAACTATTGGGCAGTATTTAAAAAAAGGTAAAAACCATACGCATGTCAGCGGCTGTATCTCTGTTCTAGATTACTTTGACCATCACGAACAGCTTTTGTTTGCCTTTGATGCAGACAGTTTGCAAACAGAAGAGAAATGTTGACAGGTTTAAGCAAACATTGTTCTGCGAAGGACACTGGTGATGGACCAGTGACGACATGTGACGCTCCCAAAACGTTCCGCTGATAAATGGTGAAGGTTTCCATCCAAGACGATGTATCATATTGTGCATGGCCCACGACTATCATCTTTATAAAAAAAACTGACAAGGTTCCAACTTATTGAAATGGCAGGTCCAGCAGAAACAGAACAATGGCATTTGGATTATTATTTCATATTTATAACAATAATAACAAGAAATCAACTGTGTTATTCTCATTAAAAATTATTTTTCTTAATGTTAGTTTTATTTTTATGACAGCTACATGAAGCAATCTTAAACAGAGCACCACACCTTCAGTAAAATGTTCTCTACTCAAAGTCGGACCACAACCCACGGACATAAATTAACACAGCACAAAGTATTTCAGTAAATTCCGCATCTGCAAAGACTAAAAATATGCTTACAGAAAATGTTACCAACCCTCTGATCTATTTATGTTTTACTGAATAATCTAAATGTAGTTAATAAAATTAATTGAAAACACCTATCATGTGCGAAATATATCTTAACCAACATTATAAGAGGTTTCACATTAACCTCTGTTTATCCTGAAAAAATAATTAGCTATCGTTTCTTATGTCAGATGCATGGCATCCCATAACAATTTCTTTGAACAAATATCTAAAATCAGCCCAAACAAAACTGCCAATAGGACATCAGAGGCGCTAACACAGCCATGTGTTAGCTTTAGTACTCCATGTGGATAAACGGACAAGGCAGCACATGGTGTCAGGTTCAAGGCACGTGGCACAGAATCTAAGGTTCTGGGAACTTACTAAGCCATTCCACGCTCAGACTCCTGTCGACCCGCAATTCGGCCGCGTCTCTGGCTGTTAGGCACGGCACTGGGTACTCAAGAGGGTTACGCGCTTTAGTGGAAGGAGAAGGTCACAGCCCAGGATGAAATGAAGGCAGGAAGGCAGGAAGGAAGGAAGGAAAGAAAGAAAAACTGAAAGTTGACAGAGCCCCAAAGCCAACACTGAAGACTAAGCAAGATGTGAGAGAGAGGGCAGTTATGTGATTAAATCTCACAGGTTTTATGGTGCATAAAGGAAGCACAGATGCAGCCTCACAATGCTAGTATGGATTTTCTTAAAGCAAGAATTTTTTTTTTTCCCCGCTTTTAAGTTGCTTCAGTATTTATGCGTGATGAATTCTGCCAAATCTGGCATCTAAAACCAGCCTCGCACAGTATTAGGAAAGCATAAACAAGAACAGCACGTCACACTGTCACTGATAAGCCAATTAATTATAGAGACAACTGTGTTTGTGTGCGCCACTTCATTTTTCAGGTAACAGGACAGGCCTCGCTTAAAACCTGCACTTGTAGCAACAGGCGATCTGAGCACTACACAATTCAGCTTTTCTGCAAGTATAAATAAATAAAACCATTGACCTTGAAAGGGCAGTAGTATCGTGCTTTATCGCCATGGCGAATAAATGAATTGACACAGAAATACTGGCAGTCACCCATGTGACCTAAGAGTAGACGGTCAGGAAGAACAGCATTGTTCAGAAATGTCTGCACATGCTACACTAACTCTAACCCAAAAAAGGCAGGACTGAGCTCTGTATATGAAAGGACTAGTATAACAGTTCCTTAAAATTCATTGGGACGTATGCGTGGGAAAGCCTCAGGCTACACTGTGCCAAGCAATAAATCCTTCCACCGATTGGTGGTGCTAGTCCAAATGTATGTTCACCACAGGCCTTCAGTAATGATGGGTGTCACTAACCTCTGTGGCACATTAAACATAATTTAGTGCACTAAGACTCTGTGGATACTTCTAATTATACATTCGGGCTAGACTGGTTTAGCTGTAAACAACAGCGCAACGAAAAGAGTTCACGGGAGGCAAACCACTTTGTCTGCTACTGAAACGTTTGTGAACTACGGTTTCTTCAGGGAATATGTCCAGCTTAACTCCACCTGAAGCTGAAGTCCAATGCAAGGATAAGGAGCATAAGAACAGCATTATTGACTATGAAGAACTGTAGGAACACAAAAACTAGCAATCCATTTGTTATTAAGAATAAAATTATATCATGCCCTAGATTTACAACTAAAGACACCAGATGTTGCACTTGTTTAAGGAAGGTCACTTCACTACTAAATGAACAAGAACTTCAAACTATATGGTCAGCATAGGGTATCACTGACATGTCACAATTTCGTAAATGTTGTATGTTTGCATACGTTCATAATACTGAGAAGGACTCCATACCGTGACCTTCAACAGAAGTCATATCAGTGCTAATATGTTACTGCGTGAGCTTAAAACCAGCCTGCCAGTAGTTATCCACCAGTGAGCTGCTTCAAGCCTTCTGTGGGGACACTCAAGTACACTGGATTAGTGAGACCTTGGACAGATCAAATATAATAAGCAGGTAGTCTTTAAAAGAGAGGTTACAGAACACAGACGGCAACAGACTAAGCTCCAAGTGGATCCCTGTAGTCCGATTTAACTTTTCAGGCACACGATCTGTGTTTTTAAAAGATATGTAAAAGAGGTAGTGTTGTGACACCTGTATGATTTTCATTTTAAGAAACAAAGGTGGAGTCATGTCCCAAAAGGGGCACATTTCAGTAGACCTCAAAAAGCTGTCAACACTTAACCACTTTTTATGCCTTCTCAAAAAAAAAAAAAAAACGATGCAGTTTTACCACTTGGATAAGCCTGAGGAACATCTTACAGGATAAAAGAAATCAAACAGTAATTAGTGCCTGGAACAGAGAGTGGCGTAGGAGAGGGGGTGAGAATGTACCCTGTAAGTGCTGGCACTGGGGGAGCTGGAGCAAGGAGACCCTGCCTTCTGAACAGCGCAGCAGACAGGCAGGGTGTGGCGAGCTCAAGTGAAATTCCAGCAAACTCAAAAGAAAAAAAAATATCCAGGAAAAGCTGTTCGAGGTAAACCTGACAGCAGCACAACCCGTGCACAACACTACGTACTCAGTGCTCATAACGCTTCGTTTCGTGTTCATATGTTGGCAGTGCGGGTTTTCCTAGCCGATCGATTAGGTTTCACCTTGCCGCAGATTATCAGATCTTGTTAGTGCTGCACCACTTAGCTCACACAGCGTTATCTGTGTGTGTTAGGCTTGGAATTGTAAAACACAAAGCACATTTACTCATTTACTGTGCATATATACTTCCTTATCTGCACCATAAAACTAATTTTATCGTCATAAAAAACACAGACCCAGACAAAAAAGCTCTGGGACAAAACAAATATTTATTATTATTTCATTTATATATATATGTATGTTTTTTTTTTTTTTTTTTTTTACAAATAAACATCAGTAGAAACCGGCACTAAGAAAATCCCCAGTACAAACTAATTTCTGAAAGAATACACAGTACACCTGGGGCTCATGAAAATTAATTATATTTAAAGATTTAAAATAGTTGAGTTTAGCAAGAGGTCCTTGAAGACAGGGGCACAAGCAGCAAACATTTACAAAAGGACAAACAAAGCGAAAGGTCACCACAAAACAAACCTTAAATGTGCTCAACCAGAGTGATGCCTTCATGGTGTTATCATGCATTGTGGGTATACATCAAGTACGCCCTTCTCACTACATCACCACATGTTCCACACAGGACCCCCCTGACCCGCTCCTCCACAGCGGCGTGTGCCTTACCATTGTCCGGGTTGGAGAACAGTCTGCTCGCGCTGGAGACCGTCTTGCCAATGTCGGCCAGAGAGCGTAGGTTCGACTTCTTGGTCTGGTGCCTGTGCTTACGCATCATCGTGTACATCACCTGCTCCCTGAGGTCAGCTTTTAGCAGGCCACTCTCTATCTGGCTGTCCGTAATCATCTCTGCAGAAGCAGCAGACCACACATTACTGGTAAGGATCCTTTGTACTCACACCGAGCATTAAACATCCTAAATATGCCTTCTTTTCAACCATTCTTTTATGCTTGAGTTTCAGAATTGTTTCCACGTGATGCTGAAATCTTTAATACAAGAACATATGCAAATTAAACCTTTGATGCTTAATTTCAATTCAATTTTTGTACAGTACCTTTTACAACAATGTGCCTCAAAGCACTTTACAGAAGAAATTGCAGATGTTACTGAATTAGCAGTAAGAATAAATACAAATGAAGCCAGACAACAGCGGAGGAGAGGAACCAAAAACTCCACAGTGTCGAGAAAAAAAACCTCTGGGGGCCCATGGTTAACTGGCTGCCCAGCCCCTCCAAGGCATGCTAACATTACTATGAATGAGACTATGAATGTAAATAGAATACAATATAGAAATATAGAAAACAATATAGTCCTCCTTTGCTCCAGTTGTTGAAGTAACTCTCAGTAATATTGTGGCGTCACTTGGGCGAAGCTTCATACAAGGGGGTCCATTAGGAGTCAGCAGCTCTAACAAGGTCTAATTTGTTAGTTCTAATTAGAAAGGCAAAGAGTACTTAAGAAAAAAAGAACAGTATGTTTAAGTAGCATAAAAGGGGAATTTAAAAAGTGCACATAATATATACAGTCTGGTTCTGACCAATACAAAGGTCGAGCCTACACAGCAGGGTCAGCGCCACCAGCTACTGTACCACAGAGTTCTGCCCCGTAATGTTCAGCTTTCTTACTGATGTCCAGCAGAACGCCATCTGCAGCCTGCACCCACCCAGCAGGATCGGGGTGGAGGAAAGCAGGCACGAGAAACGGACGTACCCACGACCTGAGGGAGGGTGGAGGCTTCTAGGTCCAGCATGATCGTTCCCTTCTCTATGCAGGTCTTCAGCTCAAACAGGCTGTGCAGTGACAGCGTGGCCACGTGGGGCTTGCTCCACCGCTCTCCCCCCTTCTCCACCTTCTCTTCAAACTTGATCCACCTGCGGAACGCAAGTCGCACCTCTGACTGACATCGTAAACTACGAAAAGGATCGTTGTCACAATGGCGAACGCTGCCATGGTAGTTTCTGTTCGGATGAGGTAGGGCCTTAATACATATTTCAACAATGAGAAATGACCCCTAGTCAGAAAACGTATTGCCTAATAATGGAAGGAGATCATGGAAATTTCTACCCAGCGTCTTCACATCATCTTGCATTATCTCTCCCGACAAAGTTAAACAAGCACTCCCTCTCAGTGTTAAAAAGAAACCCATACGCCTCCCTGTGAAATCAACTTGTCATTCCTGTGAAAGAGCAGCCATTGTTTGTGATAATGCTGTGCACAGATCATTTGGATAGAATCATGTAATCAAGGTATCAGATACCAGGCTGAACAAAAGTCTTTATTCTTAAGCTGAAACAGACTTTTATGCTAGTAATGAAACTGCATTTTTCAAGCGTGTTCCTAAGAAATCTTGGCTTCTATCCAAAAAAGAAAGGGAAGCAAGTTATGACTAACAATTTTTACCAACATTGTTTCTCACTTCATAATACTTTACATAGCTTTCACAACACTACACAAACTTTTGGATCAGTGTTTTGCATACAGCATATAAATCCAGCTATCCCCTCCCTTCCTCCCTCCCAAATAAGAACAGCACACGCTTAGAGTACAAACATGTAACATAGGCACTAAATAACTTAAAAGAATTATGAGAATTAAGCTTTAAAATGAAAAATAAGAAAAATATTTTAGTATATGAATTGACAAGGAAAAAAAATCTCATGAAACTCCATGGTAACTAAGAGACTGAAAAAGCATTTCGTAATTTCGTTTATACTTTCGTGCCAGGTTTAGTTTTGTGATATCATTCTGTCCTGAGCGTCTTTCTGACTTTTGTCTGAACATTTGTACACAACGTTCCAATTAACAACACAAAGCTAATGTTCACCAACATCTTAGTGGGTTTTTGACATGTTACCAGGGCAACCAGCAACAGTTTACCTCGCTGTCTCTGTCCACTCCATCTCCTGGCCGTCACCAGCCAGCAGCTCGTCCAGCTCGGTGAAGAGCTGAGGAGGAGGGGGGCCGTCATCTTCCTCACCGAGAATGAAACGGATCCTCTCTGCAGCAGGGGAGACTGGAAGAGGGAAAACACTCAGGGTCAGAACTGAGAGACATGGTGACAGCAACTGTTCTTACTACAAGTGGGGGGGGGACCTCATCCTTCTGCAAGATCTCCAAAAACACCAGACTGGCTTCTGTCCTGTGGTGAACTTATGACTGGCACCACAAGATCATATTTTTTCCTTTAACCGTTTCCTTCTTCTATTGATGAGCTCTTTTGAAACTCAAAACCAGCTTCTCAGTTTGAACACAAGTAGCAAATATAAACACAGTAAAACACAGCAGGGCATTAACCAGCACACACATAAAGAGCTGTGAACAGGAAGTGCAGTGACGGCACAACGTCTGCTACCGTTTCACTGTCGAGCTGCTTTCAAGACTGCAGACACGTAAGGCAAAAGGAATATTTAAGAGCTCCCAAAATCTATCCACACTAAAGCTGCCGACCATTTTCATTACATTTTTAGGCAAGGACCCGGACACAACATGCATAAACCTCTTAAAAGCAAATGTATAGCTACGTTTAAAAACATAACACTGCCAAAAAGAATGTCTGAAAAGCTGCTATAAAAACTACCGCTACCACTTCACTTGTTTGTCATTCTGTATACTGTGTAAAGACATATTAGGCTCTTCAAGAACATTAAACATTTACACTGCAGAAAGGGGACATGATCTTCAATCTGCCAAAAAAACGGTAACTCAGAGGCAGAAAGTTAGCTTTCTGACAAAGTAGCTGGCCTTATAACCAGAAGGGTGTGGGCTAAATCACTGGAGAGGAACTGCTGTTGTAACCTTAGGCAGCTTCCTGTGTAGAAAGCACAAATCAAAACTGCACTTCATTGTTAAAAAACCACTAGTGACAGCTATGAGTGGACTGCATTTCTGAACAAATAAATTCCATTTATTCTCTCCAACTTTGGCGAAAACAGCTCTAGAAGACTGCGTCCATCTATCACCTGAAAACGTGTTTCTTTTCTTTGTTACACACTTCCCACAACATCCCATGTAAGGTTCTACCAGCTCCTGTTAAACTATATATGTATTTTGACACTACCTTGAATAAAATAACAACATGGACAAGGAAGCGCACTGTATAATTTGAGAACAACAATCTGATTGTATTAAGAGGTGCCATTTCCTCGTTTATCACTCTGTCCTTTCCTTGTTTTCCGATGACAAATAATTATTACAATAACTGATTTAAATGTCTACCACAGCGCAGACAAACACACACAAAGAAAAACATTACACCATGTTTTCTCATGGCACAACTCAGCCTGCCCAGTGAATGTCACAAAAATTTAATTATATATAATTTTTTTTTTTTTTTTAACATGAAAATGGTTCCCTAAAAATAAATAAATGAAAATACACAACCTAAACAAATTAAGGCCATAAAGCAGTACAGAACCTCTGGAATATGATCGGATTACAAGACAAACCAAATTAAACATCAAATCAAAAAACCCCAAATCTTTTTCATCTCTGCTTCCATTCACTCCATTGCTGAAAGGCTGTTTGTTTGTATGTTTTTCTAGTTTATACAAGACATACATTTTTATATGTTTCTGCTTTTCCCTTTACTTGTATGACTTTGAGACAACTGTTTGACTTAATCGTGTTGCACTTTGATGATAGGACAGCACTGACTGCCAGTTAGATTATCTGATACTGTTTGACCTTGTTCGGGACGGGCACGTGTGCTCTTATTCATTGTAAGTCGCTTTGGACAAAGGCGTCTGCTAAGTGAATAAAATGTAATTGTTTGAGTGACACAATCCACACTGTTAATGTGGTATGGAAGCTTCGGTCTTAAAACAGGCCACAAAGCCAGGATTAACAAGACCCACTAGTTCAGTTACAACTTCACGTCAGTCGGGCACAGTAATGCAAGTGCCTTGGCACTGGCTCTGGTGTTGTCTAAGGCTTAACCACAAGAGACACCCTCTTCAGTAATAGTGCTGTCATCCTTTGTAGGAGTCCCATTACACAATGAGATTTATACATCAGGTATGGAGCTCATGAGCATGAAGAGAAGTGAAGATTTCCCTCCACATTCTGTACCAATTCAATGTTTATTTTTACCATTTGTGTATGAGGAAAAACCTTTCATGCTACCTCTTACCTACAGAGGTATTCAAAAACTACAAGACAATATTAAACTTCAAGTCACAAATCAGCTGCAAATTAGGGAGCTTTTGTGTGTGTGTGTGTGTGTGTGTGTGTTTTTGTAGCTATCACACTACTTACATGACCAAAAAAAAACCACACACCATGGCTGTACACATTTAGTCATTTAATTGTTAACTAGACAATGCATTTTTTTGAAAGATGGTCTGCATTAGCTTCACAGTTTTCTAAAGACTTTGATCTCTCTTATGTCCTTCCTTCACAGGCAACAACACAACTTAGACAACATCCATGTTCATTATGTAGAGGGTCAGCTTTAGGAGTGCAGAAATATTTGAAACAACAAGCGATTGTGCTAAAAAAGAAAAAACAAACAAACATAATCGCTAATAAGTCATCAGGTTCTAACTGGTGGAGGCTGAGGGGAAAGCCTGACTCAAACAGTCACCTTCGACAGACAAAAGTCTTCCTTTCTATAGTGGGTCTCAATATGACAAAAGGTCGTTCTGAGAAATAGCTTACTGTGCATAAAGAAATGTATAGCAATTAGCAGCTAAAACTAATAGACACATCTGTAACCAGGTCCTAAGCACTTTTCCCCACAGCTGTGAAAATTTACACAATGCAAAGGCAATTGGAATGTAACCCAGGACACAAGACAGCGCCCGCCCCCCCCCCCACACCCACACACACACACACACACTTCCTGATGATGTCCTTCCCTTACAATCACAATGTTAATCTACAGTCTACACTGGAAAAATGATCCAGTGTATAACTTGTATAACGGTGGACACCATTAACAATACAGAAAGAAAAAGAAAAATTATGTTGAGGTGTACCATTAATACGCCCAAGCGTCATGACAACATGCTCACAGCAAGTCCAGAAAAACCAACAGTGGTGAAAGTTCATGTCATCAGCCGTACATAATGGAAAGCAGAAACACGTGTCCCTTTATAAAGTGCGTCATTCGCATCCAGTCCCTTTCCACTTAAAGGTAAACCTTAGCAATGACAGCTCTTTATTTGAGCTTACTTAACCGTGCAGCAAAATCTGATGTGCTCTTATCTCTATAGAAACAGACACTTTTGTAGCACTGCAGCAGACAAGTTCTTTAATTATTACATACTACTGTAATATTTACACTGGACAATGGGCAGCACCGTTAGAGTAGCTTTCAATGCAGCTGCACTGTACTTAAAAGGTACCACACACAGTTATGGAAAACAGTGAAATGACAAATGTAGTTCCTCTTGTAATTAGTGACTGTAAAGCATAACATGTTCATGTCTTACCTCCCCCACCCCAAATTTCTAATTCATGAGATAAACAAAGGGAGCAGATATATATCGATTTGTAGCGTAACTGCAAAATACAGAACCACGATAGCGGACAGAGCAGGAAATTTCTTCCCAATTTCTTCGGTCACACCTTCTCAACCCCACCCACCATGCAGCTGTGCTGAGCTCATGGGGGGCTGTGGCTTCAACAGGCACAGCTGGGATTTATTTTTATTTTCCAAGTGTGTGACCAGCCATCAAGCTGTCAAGATGAACACAGGGCCGCAGTCTGAGCAGCGTCCCTACAGGCAGCCTGTGCTGGGCAGACAGACGCATGTAAATTACATAGCTGGCAGTTAATTAGAAGTCAATTAGAAGGCGTCAACATGCAAAAATAACCTCCTTACTCATTGATTCTGTGAATACTTGAACAACATGACACACATTTGAGAGGGCATTTTGTAACCACTCCAAGAAAGTTACACGCGTGGATACATACGTGTAAATATGCACTGTAATCAGATAAATGCATAGTCATCACTAGCTAATCAAGCCTTGGAACAAGGTACATGTAGTACTGATCAACAGGATAATACAGAAAAGGTACAAATGTAATTTGATTAATTGTGCAGTAATGATGACCAGGCATTTTGTAGATGCTGACAACGTTATATGAACGTGACAAAAATGCAAATAAAACCAAAATAAGGATTTATGGAAAACTTTCAACCTTTCATTGAAAAACTGATAAAAAATAAGACAACACAAAAAGTTTTTGGCGTTTCTTCTAAATTGACATTTTTGACGTGGAGAACTAGTTAAAATAGCTAAAAGTCAAATAATTTTAGGAATTTGTATAAACATGTATTTCAATGGCTGTACTAAAAGCCAGGACTGTCAAGCAATAAGTATTAAATATTTCCATTGATGTTTCATCAATTTCACTGATTGTTAATTGTGAGTAAATGCATGAATGACTGGAGGTGCTATAGTTGTTGGCCTGTAAATTTCAACTTGGGAGGAACTAAAGAAAAAAAAAATCCATGTCCTCATTACTGATGAAACATCAAGATGGAGTCAAAGAAGAAAGAGGGTAAAAATACCTGCTTTAAATGATTTGTCAGTTAACATCTCCTTCAAACATGAGGCATGTTTATAAAAGTAAGATGCTCCTGAGCCTCGGGATCTCACACTTGGGATCTCACACACACAGTGTACGCTCTGCTTCCCATCACTACTAGATGAGCAAATGGCCTTTGTCCTGGTCGCCATACCAACACACAGGCTCATATTTCAAAGGCTCATCCTTCTGAAGATGTGTGCCTCTCTTTCTGGGGACAATAAAAACTGCCACATAAAGGGTTTAGTGACAGTATGTTAAAGGCTAGTTAGGACATATTAAGGAAAAAAGTACAATCTAACCTACACAAAGTAGTCTCTGAAATCTCTTTCAGGCTCATGGGAAAATGGCAAAAGTCTAAAACTGCCGGGTTATTTTCTTTCAACTTTATTTTACTGCAAATATTAAAACTGCTTATTCGAAAACCTCTTTTACTTAATTTTTACATTTTTAAAAAAAAAAAAAAAAAAAAAAACAATTTTATATATGTATAATCAATTACAATCATTGCAGAGTTATTCAGTAAAAAAGGCATATAAAAATTACAAATGTAAAAAAAAAAAAAAAAAAAGTTTAATCATCATCTGTAAAATGAGAAACATAAGACTTCTATTTATACTAGATTATGCCATGTCATTCTCTGCATGTCGTCATGCAAACCGTGAGCTGAGAAGCAAGACTTGGTCTGTTTCCAGGATATGGGGATTAAAGTGGTCCCATAAGGAAAGCCCAAAATGCTACACAAGCACACGCACGCATCTGCGGTGAACATGAGAACACCAAATTTACCCATACAATAAATAACTAAATAAAAGGCTCCTGTCCACATGAAAGTGGGGCGCAGCTTTGGTAAAATGCAACAAAATGAAAAATGCCAAAGGAGTGCAAATTTTCTGATGAAGCAGATAAACGGAGGCTATTGGGATCACATTGACATGACAAGATGGCGCTAACAGAAAGACTAGCTAATTGCATTAAGCAGGATTAGCACTGTGTTCCCTGGGTAAAGGGAAAATACTGCATCCTGTGTTGGCCACTATTAGCCATGCATACAGCCTGCAAATGATCCATCCCTTGTGCCAAGGAAAAAGCTTTGAACCACTAGCTAACGGAACCTATATGCTTTCACCCATAATCCAAACACCATCAGTATCTTGTAACTTTATTCAAAAAGTAACCTGTTTTATACAGACAACGCTGGGTGGGCTTTTGAAGGTTAGGTTACACCACATTTTTCCTCAAAATCAGTTTCCAATTGTGGTTGGGATTAGCCTTGCCCCGGTGTCAATTATCTTAGTAATCTTCTTTTCTGAATAACGTAAATAGCAGCAGAGGTGCAGGCTAAGTCTTGGCACAGAATTAAAATGGAAGGCCAAAAAAAGGGAAGGAGTGCATTTTTGGTATGAAAATTAAAATTTTTTAAAAAACCATCTAACACACCTGCCACCCCCTCTAGTTTTTCGCAACCCACACAAACCCCCGTTTTTTTAAAAAAAAAAAAAAAAAAAAAAAAAAAAAAAACCACAAGTAATGTTGAGGTTTATTTCGTGACTATATGTATAAGTGGACTGGTTAATGAAGACTACCCACACTAGGCCTGTGTGCCTGCAATCCTACTGAAAGATTTACCTTCATGAGCTGCTATGATCTTGTTCTCGTGGTTTTAAGTTAAAGTTCAAGTTTCCCCCATATCACATTAGTCTTAAACTTTGTAGATCATTAACTTTTGCTGGGTGAATACTAAAAAAAAAATACAACACTCATTGACTTTGTGATTTGCATAACACAAATTCCTAAACATGTTCAGTGAAAGCTGTGGTTTTATCATGTACCACCGTAGTAAACCTCCCCGATTTCAGTAAGTGCCTTATGAACTCAAAACATCTTTATAGGGTGTCATGCATCTAGTTCTAGAAGCTGAATATTTCTAAACGCCTGAATGGTGAGTGATCTCTGCAAGATATCCAAATACCAATCAGCCATAAACATCACATGTATTGTACCAATGTCTATCATCCACACCCTCGGAAAGATTATTAGTGGGCGATATGACGATATTTTTTCAAGACCAGTTCCAATTGTGTCTATGACAGGAGCTTGAGAGTTATGAGAACTGCGATACAGCTCCATACTCAGTCATAACTACAGAACAAACCAGCAAGTGCCAATCACACTGCATGTTCGGCGGCTACAACAGAACTACAACAAAAAACAGCGTGACGTAAAACAAAGCAGTTTCAGCCTGCATAATAACCATGCGGTATCTGTATACATCACTTCTTTGTCAATGTCTGTCTATGGACCTCAACTTAGTGATTAGGTCTTGAACTAAATCTTAATTGATATACTATCATGCAAAAGTGAACAGAACAATACCCATAGGCAGTCAGATAAGTGTGCGACACAGTATTGGTTCCCAAAAAAGACTTACTTTCATTGTGTGGAAATGGTTTGGATTTGAAAATCCACTGTGGCCCAATCTCCTGCAACCTCTAACCTTTGAAAAGATAACAGTCGTGCAAGTGAGATGCACACTTTTTACATTTACATTTATCCATTTAGCAGACGCCTTTGTCCAAAGCGACTTACAATGAATAAGAGCACATGTGCCCGTCCCGAACGAGGTCAAACAGTATCAGAGATTCTAACTAATAGTAAGTGCTGTCCTATCATCACAGTGCTTTTTAACCACCTAAAATGAAAGCACCCCAAATAAAACATGGGAAGCGTCACTACGTGTCCATGTACGAGCACACCTTCCTCAGGTGCAGCGTCTTCCACACATTCTGAGGTAACCAAACAAGCAAAAAGTTCTTACAGACTGAAGTAGTAATAACTAAAGAGAACTTTTGCTATAATGAGTCAGTTTCTTTTGTAAGAATTTTACATACATTTATTGTGTTTTTTGTTTATAATGCTAAAAGCAGTGTTTATTGTATGGATAGAATTGCTGGTTAAATGGTTTATTAACATTATTACATATATGGCAATTTGGCTGACTTGCAAACAAAAAATAAATAAATTTTAAAAATGAGTTGACCTAAACTGTGAATCGTGTTTCTAACTAAAGATTGTGGTATGACATTTTCACCATGTCGTCAACACCTAGGAAGGATCAAAGGACTGCTGTGGCAGATTTTATGTAGTGTAAATTTAGATAATCACAAAAAAAACAAACTGTATAAAACTAAGGATACAGACTTAAAAAATATATAATAATTTCAGTTGCATAAATACTCTTTTAATGCTGTCTTTTGACAGTGCAGGGGACAGTCAGATTAAAAGAAGGTGAAACAGATAGGAAAATTAAAAAATACATGCACAGACCGGGGTTACGTTTTTCTTTAATATGTAGGCATGCAACTCCATTGTTAAAAACTAGTTGATGTGTTCCTGAGGCTAATGAAGACAAACAGAACAACAGAGGCACCTAACAAGAGGCACCTAATTTCATTGTACGTCACATATTCAATGACAAACATATTCTGATTCTGAGAATAACAGCAGAATAACTGAAAACCTCATAAAAAAAAAGGAAAAGCATTTCACAAGGCGCGGGTCCTCAAACTCCAGAGCGAAAACATGCAAGAGACTCCCAGATAGTCCCTGAAACCCGGCGAGAATTTCTCAAACTGGTAACACAAGCTGTTGTGGACACATTCCCTGTCCTGCTCTGCAACACGATCCACCTGGCCCACAGTTAGGCACAGTCGGGAAAGTATAAAGAAAAAGGGATGAGCTCAATGTCAGTGAGCATGTAGGAGAAGGCAGCTGCAAGACCACGTGTCTTGCGACACTCACATTAAACAGGAAAGCCAGCGCAGACAGCCGTGGGTCTCGCCAAGACGTAGTGTCAGTTTCAATACTGTGGCTTCACAAACGTTCGTGCGGGGGTCTGATGCGTGCCAATGAAAGACAGATCGTGAAAACGTGCTTCAAAACAACCGTACGATTTGCAAAGTCAGCACCTGTATCCAGAGACACTCAAATGGACAGTGTTGTGTAAACACTACAAACAATAACATACAATGGTAATTTTTTCCCCAAATGCTGCTGGTAGAATTTTAACTCTTCTTCGAAATTAAGACGAGGGGTCACCGGGAGATGTGGACATACACTGGAGAGGTTAAAAATGTTGTGAAAATGTCAAGAACCTTGTGAATGATCTATGACATGCTTCACTGTGGGACACAATGCTCTTTTAGACAAAATTAATAACTACCTATGGAATCAAAACCATGAAACTAACTAAATAAGAAGAGAAAACTGAAAGCCACTGATCTTTTCACTGGGGTCCTTCTAAACAAAGTAAAATGCTGAGAAGTGAGAACACAGACAGCAAAACCAGTTAGTATGTTACTGGACAGCCTGAAAGCCAGTGGGAACAAATAAATCACAACAATATACATAGCTTTGACATGCACAAGCTTAAATGATTAAATGACTTCCTAAATCAGGCACAACTACACTGAGTTTGAAAAATCAAGATTGTAGAAAACCCTCAAAAAGTTTGATGTTTGACATTAAGAAGTAAAAATAGCAGATTCATTTTAACACCCCACATTTTCAAATTAGGATCACAGAGAACCTGAAAACAGGGCATATATGACATGTACGGGACGAAACACCAACTCATCACAGGCATTCGCTGGCAAGCACAGCAATCACCCCCTTGCCCAAGCTGTACGCCTTTGGACAGTGCAAGCAAACTGGAGAGCTCGTAGCAGCGTCCCTGTGAATGTGCGACTCCGCCTTCTCAACGCTAAGGGTCAAAACAGATCCCACAGCCCTGGAGGTATGGACCGGTAACACTACCCAGCAAGCCTGGCATGCAACATGTGATTAATGTTCATATGCAAATTACAGGCATTCAAGTTGATATCTATCACAAACAAAAAAAATCTATCCTTGCCTCAAGAATGAAAAAAAGTGAATATAAACTGAAATCTAAATCACAACACTTTGAAAGCATAAGCAAAGACTTGCTATAAAAAAAAAAAAACCTGTTTTACCACCTTAGTTTTCATCCAAGGGAAAAACTTTATCATCTAAATCAATTCCAATGTAACAAGTGTTGGGCAATATTGCAATGTTTCAGAGACTCGTGCCATTTTCTGCTCAGGACCAATTTAATCTAATCTATTTAGTGTACCTTGTCACTGTTGAGGAAAGGTAAGTAATAATAAAAAAGAAAAGTTCTCATCTTACACAACAAACCAGAAACAGGTGTGCATGTTGTCAGACCCCATTGTGACACTACTTACTCAACCAGCAAGACACTGACACATTTCACATTATCTGACCAAATTAGAGCGAGGGGTATGCATGCACACATACATGCACACGCTTCATTACGGCTACACAGGAAACAACGTTATCTAACCAAAAGGCGAACACGTACGTCTTGGATGGCTTCTAAATAATTGGAACGTACTGGATCACTGACACGCAAGGATCCAGCCTACAATGGAAATTCAAGCAGGCCCAAATATGTTCCTCACATGTTTTTCCCCTTTTCAGCATCAGTTCTAAACCACTTAGCCAGGAAATTAACAGGACAGTTAATAACATCAGTTATCATGTCAGGTTCAAAAGGGAGACCATTTAAAATGTAATAAGATTGACCTTATTAACCTGCTGTCCACCACAGCTAACTTCACACCTTCAAAAAAGCCCTACACAATATGTATCATTTAAAAATGTTTTGGCAGTTTATAAAGGTAATGCAATGTTAATTGCTTATTTAATTGGTGTTTAAAAAAAAGGGATATTGCGCTTTTTAAGTTATATGAATCAGTATAATATATGCTTGTTTATACAACTGTTTGCGCAGATCCTACAAAAACACTGTGGAAGCCTTTTGCACTTTCTGAATTTATATATTTGAATGTGTAGCAAAAAGTCCCGAGTGAAAAATCAGCCAGTATGGATCACTGCTAAATGAAAAAGTGTACCTGCATCTGGGAGCCCCTGCTGAGTTCCATCCAGCTGCCGGTTGCTGATCTGTTTTAAGACACAGTGACTGTAATACTCAGAGAGAGCACCTCAGCATGCTGGAACTTACTGAGTGGCCTGAGGATGCTCGTGCCAGTTTCGTCCGCAGTCTCGCCATCAGACTTGTCGCCCGCGCTTTCTGAGACCTTCTCCTTCTTCTCCCTGTGGGTGGACCTCCTGCGGTGACGCCTCCGCCGCCGGTAGCTCTTTGGCACGCGCACGCCGATGTACACCGTGTGGTGACCTACCGAGGGGACACAGCTATTATGAGAGATGCCTCTACTGCAACATCAATTCACCAACAGTCACATTGGGTCTAATGAGGATCTACATGCCTAGCTACCTGCAGTCATTTACAGGTTTGCCCATAATATTCATGTATGATCAGTAAACTGACAAACTGTACATGCAAGCACCCGTTTTTTAGAAGCACCCATACTAACATATTGCATTTGTTACATATTAAACAAGGTCAATAAAACCAACATTCTGGTGTCAGCCATTTGCATTTAGCATGCAGTGCTGAGGCAGACGCTTTTCCAAACCAGATGGTTCAAGGAACGGTTCCGTTTCTGATATCATCTCAACCAGCCTGTTATCTCCGTGCCATCTGCCTAGCAAAAGGCCACTACACCGCATAAATTTAGCCACGGGATACCTCCGGCTTCTTCTGTCCAACATGTACTACTTCACAACCTACTTGGGACAAATGCATGGCTTGAACCTTGTTTACAATGCTACCATTAAGCAAATTTCCTGCAAATAAACATCTGTCAAAACAAACATTTTTGTTAAAAAAACACCTAACTGGGGATCTATAAACTTCCTTTGAATTGAGGGCTTCCTGCAACCACAAAACAAGAAAGGAACTCCTGTTTAAAAAAAGACCCGCTCTGCAGCAATGGCTTCACAGAACCTTACAGCACCTGGACTATTACATAACAATTTGGCAGCTTCCATCCATAATGGCTTTGAATAGCTACTTTTATGTAACCAGTGGCTAAAAATCCTAAACAAAGTCCCTCAAAAGCATATTACTAGCAGCATACTTTACTAATCATTACAGAAGGCCCACTGGGTTAAGTAGATGTAAACTTCTGAGCTGCAACTCAGGTGTAAAAGAAGGAATTTCTGAGTTCAGTGTCACAACTGCAAATATTACACCAAAGTGATCTTACTAAATCGAAATGCAACTTTCCACACATTGAAATGCACAGACTGCAGAAAGGGTAGAACCTGTAAATTCAGTGTGTATCAGAAGTAACTGGGTAAAACTGGCAGATGTCACTGCTGGTATCCTCTCATTTTATTATGACTAATCAGACTAATTAAGGGTTATTATTCTAATGGAAATGTTTTATAACATGCCAGTCTGTCATATACTTGTATTTTATACAAGCATATTTACTGCTTGCAGAGAAACAACGGCTGAAGTTACTGTCCATATGCGGTAGCACCATGTGATTATCAGCAGTCCCATTCTCCTGCCTACAATCTTAAGAAAAACAAAACAATGAGTGTTTCCAAGCAATCGGCTGCTTGATAACGCTGCACAAGCAGATATAACCACACCAAGTAACTCCCCAAATGCTGACAATATTTACAGCTTTTACATTTTGTGCGGTTAATTACTTAATATGTAGACAATGTTCATTTTTAGAATTTTGCCTTCAGAAACTATCTGTACTACTTTTATTTGTACTTAAATGTTAAAGTTTGTGACATAAACAGAAACTGTACATTAACATTTGCAAATATGCTTTTATCACGGTGCCTTCTGCAGCAGTTGTTTACACCTTTTCGCTTACTAATACAATTAAATATGTAAATTGGCCAGGGGTGCAAAACCTTTTATATAAAACTACCTTGCACTTCCTAACTGTCAGTAACAGGCAGAACTAAAGTCAATCAGATCTCAAACTATGAAATTAGAACCAATGACAGGGCACAGAGTCTGCCTTAAAGACGGGACTGAGGACCACCGATTTAGGCAAAGCGTATGTTTGCTGTGGAGCAGAATGACTTAAGCATTCAAGGTTGGCTAACTGTAAAGGGAAGATAACATCCCATGTGGGATCTGTATTAAATAACCCAAGGACATTTTTTGCTGACACTGCACTTCTGAATTCAAAGAAGAAAACATAAAAACAAGACTTAAGAAATATTACAGTCACACAAAACACTGATGTGCCAGATTTAGTGGCCTACCACACAGTAGCCAAGGTGATCATAATGCAAATCATTTCAAATGTTCCTGTTAAAAACATTTGATCAGCGTATTCTGTCTGGTCTATGCTTTTGTTTAAATTAACTCACTCAGAGAAAAACAGACTTGTACATTTCAATTTGGTTCAATAACACTAGTCTTCAACCAAAAAGCTTCTGAGACAAAAATAGTCAAATTTTGGGTCAGTGAGAATGATGCCTAAAATTGTCAGTTGGCTCTAGTTTAAGATATGCTACTAGGGCAGTATTCACAAACCTCAAAATGAGAATGCTGAAAGTCAACTGCATGTTCAAGTGAGCAGGGTTTAAAGTTAAATGGCTAAATTACATTTTAAGTAGAGTCAAATACAAATCTATACTAAATGTTGATAGTTCTTGCTTTTCAAGAATGGTCTGAGAAGCACAACAAACAAGTTCAAGGTGTTGAATTGGCCTCCAAATTCTCCAGATCTCAATCCAGTCGAGCACAGGCATCTTTCTGACACTTCTCCATCTTGTTGTGGCCACACATACACTTTGCCCTACACGTCTTAGAGCAAACAGAATGCTGAACACACATCCTGTCAGCCCATCTTCCATGCAGATGTGAACTTTGCCTCAGGCCGCATATTCATTCTTTCTTTGTCAAACTCTTGCACACGAGACAGATGAATACAAGGGCTACAGGTGGTAAGCACACTTGTAAACACCTGTGTTTTAATGATCATATGGTAGTGTTGTACTATTGGCAAGCTTAATAAAGCCTTTATTCAGCTGGTTAGCTTGCTACCCATATGTCACACGGCACAGTTAGCAGCCACTATCACAATATGAGATGTTTTAAAATGAAAGCAAGGTGAGGGGGTAGCCCTGCATGCCATTTTACATGAGTTTCCAGCAATACATGAAACAGACTAGGATTAAGTATGTGCTAAAAATAGATAAAATGTTGTTCCACTTTGCATTTGTTCAGGTACATACAAGCACATAAGTCTGAAATTCATACATCACTGTTTTTTGAAGGTTTATTTTGAGTGTTTTCCTACTCAGTGAATTCCTGAAATAGTGAGGCTTCCAGACTTTGCATTTACTCGTGCTTTCCCCAGATGTTCCTTTGTGGCATTTCGCAGCTGTGTGAGACCAGAGACACCACTCTCCCCCTCTACACACCGCAAATACCTGCCAATGTCCTTTAACTTCTGTCTTCACACAGGTTACACGTGAACGTCCACGTACACAGGCACATGGTACACTGAAAAGCAGAGGCTGAGAAAGTGTACTCGAACACCTAATCAGAGATTTCTTACCTTCCACCTCCTCCTCATCACAGACATGCTTCAGGTAGGATGCTCCTCTGTCTATTACTGCCTCATCCTCCACTCTGAAGCAGGACAGAAGAAAAAAAAAAAAAAAAAAACAATGACTATTTACGTTTCCTGGTGGATAACATTACAAAACACAAGTGACACCCCAGACTGACATTTCTGTCCTTGCAGTGGTGCTAAAGGGAGTGTTTTTGTGCACGCCTGTTGCCATGGTGTTCAGGTGACATGAGCAGAAGAGATGCCCAAATGCAGTGAGGAAGAGGGGGAACTCAGAGTAATAAAATGGCATCAGTCAAGCTGTTTAGTACAGGCAGAGTCTGACATTGAGGTACACACCAGCCAGTGGTGCTGCACAAATAAACACCAAGCCAAAGTCCTTTTATTACACTGTGAGCGTGCTCCAACTAGGACAGTAAGACATCCCAGACTCCTCCCCCACGGCGACTTATCTGACACTCATCGCCTCGGTGCGAAGCTAGCCATCACGTGGCCGATTAATGGCGATGTGCACTTTGAGGATTAGAGCAGCTTTGCTTCGGAGAGAAACACGCAGGCACATAACGAGCCTTTGTGAGGCGCACAGCAGCTCTGCTCTCATCTGCATCCAGGAAGTTGGCTTCTCACACAACCAAGCTAGCCAGTGCTTTCAAGAAACATCTAAATGTTTGGACAGTGAGAAAGACCTTCTTCAAAAGTTTCTGTTTACTTTAATAGTATGTTAATATTACAAAAGCAAATAAAGAACACGACACCTGAGCCAATACACCTTGTGATTACCTTTTGATCTCCTATAAAGTTTGTCTCATATAATCTGAGAAACCTTTTTTTTTAATCCACAAACTGATAACTCCCAGAACCCAACCCATTGCAAAGCACAGGGAAAAATTGTGTATTCTGTAAATAAACTTCCATAAAAGCCGAAGAATACTACAGGACGGCACAATTTGACATGACACCAGATTCCATTTGCTAAAACCATTTCAAATCTTCTTCCTCCCAAAGCAAACATACACTCCTTGTGCACAAATAGAAAAAACTGGAATAAGCACGAAGGCAGCCTGGCAAAAAGAACAAGGGGTACACTGACACAGTGATATAAGTGTTTATCAAGATGGGCATTTTCAACATCTTTATTTAGTATTAAAAACAAACAAGATAGTTCATTGTGCTCAGCCAGCATAACTAGAAAAAAAGAGGAGGAGTCTTTTTGTGTAAACCCCTCCCCCTTCCCAAAAGGAAAGAAAAAAAAAAAAACCTTTTAATATCCTGTTCCCTGATTCAGTAACTCAGGAGAATGAGAAACCTGGCGTGGTCTAAAACCTGTAAGCGTTCACTACTGGAACGCTTCTGCACTGACAACCCTGTGACTGGAATGGCCCTGCATCAGCAAGAAAGTCTACCTGCGTTACCTGACACCGCAGGTTGTGATGCGATCAACGAGCCAAAGGGCAGCTGCAGCCAAAAGCAATTAATGAAACGCTGCAGCCCACCAGGGTGTGCAAAACACAATGAGGCCATTTGTTCCAAAAGCACTTCTTCATACAAAAATGTGCATGTGCATTTGCATACAAAATTTCAGCAGGTTCTTAACAGAACGAAAACCCGCTCCTGTTCCTTTTGGTATTCTATCGTTCTTTTGTCAGGATGGCTGGCACACTGCCCGGTGATGATGAATCAATATGGGCTTTTCAGTTTTTTTCAGCGGCGTTCTCCATCCAGCACAGGAATGCTGCAGTTCCATGCCGAAGGGGGGAAGCTTACAGGGATCACGGCTGCAGAGAGCTAGCAGAGTCAGGGTACTGAAGAGGTGGGTCTTCTCCTCTCAGCACCTTCGTGTCCTTAAGACATCCCTCCCTGCTGGCTTGTGTTACACAGTGAGAGCAGCCGTCCTTCCTCCTGTATGAGTAAACCACCCACAGAGAAGGCAGCGACGAGCACGCAATTCAGACCATCTCCATGTCAGTGGCACGTGGTGGCAGCTTCAAGGGACAGGCCTGGAAAATAGCTTGGGCCTGCACACATGGTCAGCTGCAAATGAAGCCCCACCCCCACCCCCACCCACACACCCACACTTGCCCTGCCATTCACAAGAAAATTAAAAATTGATTGAAGAATGCAGGACCCGGCTTGCCCCAGAATCGCAGCTCGTCGTGTGTGCCACGCTAACAGACGGCAATGCAGAAACGCAAAAATAAACAAAGACAGGAAGTATCTAAGTTGTTCCTCAGATAACAACATTGCCACCCCCCCCGACTCATCTGCATTCCCCACGCCTGTCTGTTAGAACAAATCCTGTCTAGTGAAGAGATCCACAGTGCTGATACAGTCAAGTCAAACTGTGCTGTAAAACATGCTTTAACATCGAAAAAAGAACTGACAGCCATCAGCGAACAAGCTTTCAGGTCAAACACTTTTTTTCCATTGAAATACAAAAAAAGAGGAATTAGAAGCTTCTTCAAAACGCCTACAGCATCAGGGTACACAGGGCAGTGCTGTTTGCATCATTTTGTTTATATTAATATTATTAACAAGGCATTATAACCTAGCATCTTATCCATTGTTTGCCTTTTTTAATTATGCAAGACTGTCACAGCCTGCGGAATGCAATGAAAACCTCCTTTTAGATGTTTTCTAACAATGCTGTCTTTGTACAAGCCAGAATTGAAAGCCATTAAAGTTTCAAACGCAGTGGCTTCCACACATCAGGAAACTGAACTTTATATTACAGCATTAGGCCTTCTGGAGCAAGTAACGTTCTTAAAATACCACAAACTCTGACAACAAACCATCATGCATGTTTTTGTGTACAAATAAATTTTAAACAGCACAATTCCCATTAAATTGTGAACTTTGGCAAGGGAACTTTTGGTCAGGCGATGACCGACAACATTCCATTCATGAAAAATAATTAGAGCAGCATAATCTAAATTTTAGCACTGCTTTTCATTAGCGCATCGTCATCAGTGCTCGCCTCAGTACCAGGCGAGAGGGGTCCCTCCATGGTAACTGTAGGAGATGCCTCCAAGCTCAGACCAGACCGACCGAGTTGTTCACAGGCCAGCTGATCTGCCACAAAGCCCTTAATCATGAGGCTAAGCAAAAAAAAAAAATTGTAATAAATTAATTAATAATCAGCCGTGCCTGTGAATCGGAGGTCAATATTACACCAGGCGAAACATGTAAAATTGTAATTAAAGTGAGGCAAGGAAAGCAAAACGAAAGCAAAGGATTAGGAACATGCAAAATGTTTTCTACGGCCTCCTTCTTCAATTGCTCCAGCAGCATTTCGGGGCTGCGACTAACAAGCTTAACTCTTTCAAGCTTCAGGGGGCACGAAGAGAACTTACACTGGGGCCAAAATCTAGGAAATTAAACAGGACCTGCTTTACTGTATGGCATTAGATGGCCACCTGAGTCATTCCACAGCCGATATCTAAGCTGCCAACCTAATGACATTTTGAGAGGCGCAGAGGAAGCCTTCAAACTAATTATTTAAGGCACTGAACTGATGGCGCGCATTTTCACTTCCGAGAAAGGAATTGATTGAGAATTTAAGATAACGACTCATACCAGGAACCATGAGTATTCACCTTGCAGTACTACACAACTAACCTGCCACACACTGTCCAACCCGTATGGTTCTCTTGTTCATGTTTAAGTAACTGATGCGTTTGTGCCTTAATGATGCGTTAATTCTCCAATAACGTGAGAAGACGGTTCCACAGGACTGCCTTGAAATTTTCACTTGCCATTTATGCTGCAGGCACTGAGTTACAAGGAAGTTGAGATTAACTGAGTGTTGAATTTGAGTTTCCAGTCCACGCCTCTGTAGAAGAAAGTGACTCAGGTATGTGACACTGATAATACTTGACTGGAAAAACATTGAAAAACGGCATTAATTACTGTGAACTTTCACAGTAAATAAACCTTTAAATGTTTCCTTTTCCTGACTTCATGTACTGAATAAATGTAAAAAATTAAGAAAAAAAAAAACTTACAAAAATAATTTCCATATAAATCAGCCACAGCTATTCATACCTATCAGCTACAGACATTTACACTTGTATTAATAATCATATTCAACCATTTAAGAAATTTCACCACTATAATCTATTGATTTGTCTTCTGTAATGTTAACTATTCGTGGTTTAACTCAGTATTGACTTGCAATGTGTTTATAAAACATATACTACCTTTAAAACTTGTACTTTTAGAAGGACACCTGTTAGTTAATTTTCCCACTAAACTGTACACGACTGTTATACACACTAGACGCAATAAAACCCGTTCCCTGCAAACTTTCAAGCGCCGCACATGTCATATGCCATTGACAGGAACCTTTAACATAGGCGTCGCATTTTAATAGTGGCTGGATTATTGTTATATCAGCCAACACTACATCGAATGAAAATCCATACCATACCAGAACCATTACAAGAATGGTAAAGCAGGCTATTTCATGAATTGTGACGACTGCTTCTTGGAAAACAGATTACCGTGGTCCCACCAGATTTTACAGCGAAGCAGCGTGTCACGGCTTACGACCAGCCGAATATATCTCACGTGTTTAAAATAACACACCTATGTCATCTATGTCGTTCTGCATGTCCTCAAAACGTCGCCTAACCGTTAAGTGCTGCGTGTAGTGGTAGCCTGCATTGTTCGCATAAATCAGTCTAATATCCAGCTGAAAGAGCTGTCATTAAGTTGCGGTTTTGAGTTGTATCTGCGGGCAAGTTTCCGATACAGTCAGCAGCGCCGCCGGTCAGAGCGCACCAACTGCAAGCAGCGACACGCACTTGTAAGATCTGTTTTCCACAATCAATCGCTATTATGCAACACCAGAGCATGAATTCTGTGTAAACTTAAAAACGTCACCAAAAATATACGGCGTCTATCGGCATTACGTTCAAATGTATGACAGTGGCATCAGTCTACTTGAAATAAGCGCACACGACTTCACACTCCGCACCCTATATAAGAAACTTCTTAATTAAAACACGGCGAGTACAGAAGCGTCAACAAAAATTGCGAATACAATTTGCAACACTTACTTGCTCTTGTCGACGCTCATGTTGTCTTCTTAAAATCTTAAGCCTGGGATTTCCCCTTGATCCAAGTAATACAGTCCCAGTCCTCTATGCTTTGTATCAGGTAACGAATTATCCGTCCTTCTTACACTGGGTTCACTTGTGCGTTAAAGTAAATTAAGTACTTTCTCGCCCTATTTTCTTTTCTTTTACAAAGTTTACATGCTCAACCACTAATCATATAAAAAGTTACATTCGCAAATGAATGACTGCCTATTTAGTCAATGCTAAAATGCTAAATTAAAACGAATTTCACACACCGTCCAAACGATGTACAGTCCATAAAATGGGCAAACTACACTACCCAGTCTATGGATACTTTCCCAAGTTTACTCCTATAAAATCTTCCTCTGACAGAGGGTATATACTCTGTAATACTTCTCAAAGTGGAGCGCGTCTTTTTCCATATTTAAAGCGCCATCCCTCCTCCAACGTCACACCAAAAGTGGGAGGTAGTGGCTGAAAGGGGTCAGAGAGTTAGAAGAACACGGGATACTCTGTTCTCCGACTTCCGTACGGGACCTCATCGCGTCCGAGTTACGACGAGCGGCTCACGTGTTGTGCGCATTTCACGAATAATGAAAATACTCAAGTAAAAGCAATATCGTTCCAAAAGTGTCACACGTCAAATATGAACTAAAAGCAGTGCTACTATAATGCAAGAAAAGTGGCGAACGTTTATTAAATGTGAAGTCTATTATTTAAAAAGAAATTGATTTTAAAAGTTAATCTGGAATGATATTATCGTCATTCCTTAATTTAAATTATAGTACGAAAAAAACGTCAGTACTTAATTTAAGGAACCAGAATAACACGTTGTAATAGTTTTTTCTGACACGTTTTAGAAGTCCTGCGACATCTACTGGAAAACTAAAAAACAATTAAATGTGCTGTATCACTTCATGTAAATAAAAATCTGTGTAAGAGCTGGTGTTTCAGAAGTAATAGAAATTTCGATGAAATTGTGTATTAATGAAATGGAGTTCGGAGTTGTATGGTTTACTCCATGCGTTATTTCTGTTGAGTTTTACCCCGTTCGACCTACTTAAACATTAACGTTTCCGTTTTTTTAACTTATATGTCCTTGCTTCGCTTAAGAGCGTGTGAATTTACGAAAGAAAATTTAATGGTGTTAATGTTTAGCGTTGCAAACATCCATATTCTGTCCCAATGTAAATACACAAACTTTCTACTACAATGAGATTTCAAGTAAAAAATTAAAAGTAATTACTGAATAAAGGATTAAGAATTTGATATAATTTTCTTGGCCACGCCTTTTAATTAGAAGTAAAAGGACACAAAAAATTGTTCAATTAAAGCGAGCAACTGGGAATGAACCCATGCCGTTTTAAATCATATAACCCAAATCTGACTTTGACTCTTCAAATTATCGGTGTTCGACAGCTATCAAATTAGATGCCTGTCCTACGTACTGTTTCATATTTCTTTACATTTATTTAGCTTTAGAAACGGACGAAATTGAAATTGATTTAATGGGACTACATTTGCAAGGAATTTACATGTAGATTTATAAATTGCCATTAACATGTAGATTTATGAATCTTTTTAGACGCTTGTGTCTCAGTTCGGAATAGATGATGTGGTTGATATAGGGGCCCAAGTTTGATTTCAGTAAACCGTTTCTGTTTCCCTTTTGTGGTTTTTTAGCACGCAAGTAACCGGTGTTTACACACAATACAAATAGTTACATTTTTGCTCGTGAAGTCTTATTTCATTGCTTTCTCAACCAAATCACGTTGTTATTGTATGTTTGCACCTGCTTGACTTTAAAGTTTCCAAATAATGTGATGACAGCTGTTAGTATTGTTATACCAGTGTGTAATAATATTCTCAAAGTACGGAGCACAACAATGGCTGAGAAAATAGCTATTGCGACATCCATCAAATCATGACTTATGTTGTTAATGAAAACAGAACGCATGCAACCCAAACACTGGTTTCTTTGCTGATGTTAAACCAGTGGTACTTCTCAGAAAAAAGGAGTGTAGTTTAAGGTATATTTATGTTATTTGTATAAGAAAAGAACATTTGCAAGAAATTCAGTGGCTCGTGAAACGATATTGATGCTGAAGCTAATTCAGCATAAAAACTCTAGTGTGTTATGCTTTAGTTAACACTGTTCTTACTCGTAAGCAAATTTATGTTTTTTGCCATGTTAGCGCAAAAAAGCCTCTTTTTCCTGTGAACTCTAAGTACAGAGAAATTACGTCACATAATATTGTACAATAATTTAAAAGCATTCATATTAAGGTGTGCAACAGTGTTAAGTAGTGGTAAGAATATTGTAGCATGTGTGTAACATAAATCACCACAAAGATGAATGTGAAATAATTTCAGTAATATACTGAGGTGTACATTGCAAGGTGTACATTATCATGAAAACATACTATTCTGACTTTTTGTCATAATTTCTGTTGTCATAATTATATCGCCTTTATCAGTTGTACTTGACCTTTGTGGTTTCCTAATTAAACTGTAAAACATCAATATAAGGAGGATATCTGAAGGGCACAATGAGAGAACAATATATATGCATTAGAGAATTTAACAGCCCTTTGACTGGGAAGGACGCCGAGGTGTTTACGGTGGCACTATGCCCTCTGACGTTTGAAGTAGCCCTTTTGTCTACAGGCTTTCAGGGACAGTTTTGATGGCAGGTGTCTTATCGCGTTGCATTTAAGGTGGTGTCATTGCCGGTAGGTTTTTGTCTAGGCATTTCGGGTCGACTCTGTTCCTCACATGTAGTCGATGCAGGCGCTTCTGACTGAGAATAGCAAAGGAGCAGGTCTGTTACCTACCTGACTGAATCACTTTCAAACGTTCCCACAGTTCATGATAATCCAAGGCAGAGCAACATGAAGGTACATGCTAAACTAGGATTCCAAAGACTATGATAATGTTAGTGTGACTCTAAGCTGCCTTGAGAGTTAATCAGTGACTCCTCTGTGTACAGTGATACTGTCAAAGAATGGTCAGCAAGGTGAACATGAAATATCTCAGTCCAGTGTGGAAGGTGGAGAGGAAATGGGTGTTCTACAGACGTTAGTTTGCACACCAAAGTTAATGTGTAACATAAAAAAACGTGTAAAAGTAAATTCAACAGTCTGAACATATTAGTGTGTACCTTGATAGTACATGCTTCATTACCCTTATAGTCACAGTAATAAGCATGGTAACATACATTAAACAGACAGAACAAGATAACCTATTTTAGCTGGTCTACATTGCCATATTTTGTGTTCCTTTTTGATGTCACAAAATATTTTTACAAGTTTGGATAAATAACGTAGCACAAATAAATGGTGAAACAATTACATTTTCTGGTTAGGAAAGTAAACACTATAAAATCTGAATTGGAATATCGTGTAATATATTTGAAGATACAACCTAACAATCTCTTGAAAAAGTACGAGGCATTCTGAATTAAAATTTAACATTCTTGGTCCTCATCCTTCTTCCAGTCTGTGGAAAACGAGCTTGCCTTCTACAGAGGACAGTCAACGCCTACAGAGGACGTACCAAAGGAATACAGCGCGTAAGTGTAATTAAATATTACTTTACTCAGGGTTACGGACGTTTTAGGTAGGATACGTTCAACGTACCTCCCCGGTAAACGTTACACAGAGCAGTTTAGAATTTACTTCACTAGTTTAATTTACTCAGCGTACTCAGTGCAGGATTTAAGCCACAGGTTGACTTTCAGACAGTTTACAGATGACAAATCTAATATGCCAGCGCAAGTTACATTCCACCGCCTTCAGGACAGGCGGTAAATACGCAATACTCTGGAACAAACGAATTCTCTTAACTTCCCAGGATTTTGGTCTACCAGTGGTATGCAGCAAAATATGTATTTTTCACAGATGTCTGTATATGCAAGGTTAACTCCATTTTAAACTTAGTCATTAAGAAAAATGTGTGTTCAAGCGCTTTCGATGAGTGAAAGGATCATAAAACCTAAGTATAAAGGGAGAGAGAGGAAAAGGAGGACAGAACTCGAGTAATTTTATTTTCTAGAATCTCTAGTAAAGCTCTTGGAAATAGCATTTATTTGTTATCTTCCTTTGTTTTGTTTTCCACGAATCTTTTGAACCACCCATACCCGTCCTGTTACATATAAAAAACATAAATATTGCATTACTTGTCATGGATTTGTTTTTGCATCATTTGATACAGCATATCTGATTCACAAAACCATCATTAAATGTGAAATAAAGTAAATGATGCATTTTTCCCTAAAAATATGATATCTGTTAAAAAAGTACTTAACTGAAAATATAAAATACAATGTACTGCTTTTCGTTTTAATATAGTGGACAGCCAATTTCATAGAAAGATCTGTCTACTAGATTTATGTTCTTAGCAGCTGTTGACATATTTACTCCAACATTAAAACAGGCAATACTGAAAAACAGCTGTTTTTCTGTGGTCTGGCTGAAAGTGACAGGAGACATGAAAATATCTCAACAAAGCAAAGACAGAGCTCTTTATACATGAGCTAAGTCTGTGGCTTTTGACAATGACGTGATGCTGGTTTCTGAATTGCACAACATTTACATGGTCTGAGTGATTAGGCAAACAGCTGACCCTAGACCCCTATAGGTTTTTTATTATTCTTTGTTACTAAAGAGTTTTTGTTTTCTCTTCACTGTTGTTGTCTGTTTTTACTTCTGTACCATATGCAATACAGATATGACTGCAACTCCACATATTGTCCAACATATTGTTATGTGCTTTGTGGTAACTTAGTTGTACAAGCAGCTTCAAACACGATGTATGATATTCAGTTAAATATATTCCTTTACAGTTGTGAAATAAGCCCTTTAGCTAGATGTCTGTTGTAAATACATAGAATCGGTGACTTAAAAAAATTAAATACTGTACATGTGTTTATTACAGCAATGCACTTATTTGGGAAGCATGTTGTGTGCATCTGAATACACAATGGAGCCAGTCAACACGATATGTTATGTTAATAATGACACTAACATTTTTGTAATGTTAATTAGGGCCTTTGCCTAAGGTTATTGGCCATGTATCATGAACTGTTATATCATGAAATAACATCTTGTAAATATGTATTGGTAGCAACAGTATGAAGTGCACTAGCACTAACAATGAGGACATAATGTAGTATTCAAAAAAGAACTCAATAATAAATATCTTTTTGTAGCTTTGTTGCAGTACCAACTGTTGTTTTTTTTTTTTTTGGTTTATTTCTAATATACTTATTGCACACTTATTCTAAAGAAGACAGATACTGCCCCCTTGTGGATGATACACAGACAATGCACATTAATGTTTTACAGTATAGATAGATAGATAGATAGATAGATAGATAGATAGATAGATAGATAGAATTATGTTGTTACAGTAGCAAGGCAGAGGTTACAACTACCAGTAGGTTAAAACTAAATACAAACACAACTGAACACGAACCGCAAAAGACTATAATAAGAAGTTGGAACTGTAATGAAGAAAGAAAAATAACAGAAAATATAAAGGAACCTGAATATAATGTAAGAACATTACAGTATACAGTATACTGCAGCATACTGTGTTACACTGTACAGTAGTGTAAGTCTGGCAGATGTCACAGTACAGTAAGGTGCGTTTGTATGTTAGCGAATGGTGTGTGAAACATGGTTACATACAAACATATACTGTCACAGTAGGGGGTCCCTCTCTGGGCTTTGAGACACATTGTCATTGTACAGTGTGATTGCTGTTGGCACAAAAGACTTCTTGTAGCGTCCAGTTTCACAGTGGAGCTGAATAAGTCTCTGACTAAAAGTGCTCCGTTGTCGGACTAGCAGGTCATGGAGGGGATGTGAGGTGTTCTCCATTATACTCATCAGTTTGTGCAGCATCCTCCTCTCCACAACCAGCTCCAGAGGCTCCAGAGAAGTCCCCAGCACAGAGCCAGCCTTTCTGATCAGTTTGTTCAGTTTGCTGGTGTCACTGGCTCTGGTGCTGCTGCCCCAACAGACAGCAGCAAAGAGAATTGCACTGGCCACAACAGACTGATAGAGGATCTGCAACATCTTGCTGCACACATTGAAGGACCTAAGTTTCCTCAGGAAGTAGAGTCTGCTCTGTCCCTTCCTGTAGACAGCCTCTGTGTTGCTTTTCCAGTCCAGTCTATTGTCAAGTTACAGAACTCAGTAGATTTAGCGCCATCATTGGTGCAATTACCAGTAAGTAAAGTCTAGGTGTCAAAAAGCGCAATAAATTTAAACAACTGAAAATAAAAAATTCTGTCAATAAAAACATTTGCATATTATATACAAGGGAAAGGAAATGAGGTTTATAACCATGTATGTTTGTCACATACTAGGAATTTGTTCACTGCATTTAACCCCTCCCCCTGGGGGAGCAGCGGGCAGCCACACACAGCACCCGGGGGAGCTACCATTTTGAGTGTCTTGCTCAAACACGCACCTGGTGCCTGGGCTGAGATCTGAATCAGTACACTGCCACATCCCAGCCTGATGTTCTACCCACTGAGCCACCAGCCTGCTGCATATAGGCTGGTTTATATATGGTTAATAAATGGAATAAACGCGCAAGACACAATTGCTGCACATAAAAATATCGAGAAGTAAAATTAGTAACTGCTTGCAGGAAGTTAAAAGCTTTCTAAAGTATAAGTATAACGTTCTTTTCCCATACTGGGAAGAACTTCAAAAATTGCAATTTTTAGACTGAAAACTTAAACTTCGGTTACCCTAATCAACATGTGTTGATCAACCCGTGACCTTTTCTGTCTGCAACACTGTGTCTACCTGCTCACTCCATTTACTTATCGACAAGCTTTAAACTTTCTTTATTGACATTAAAAGAATTCTTACAATTCTTACAAGAAGTGCACAACAGTGGTGCTTTCAGACTGGCTGAACTGCAGCGTGTCAAAGGATTCCCAAAATGAAACTCAGGTATCCTTATGCAGTTTAGGTCCAGGCTGTAGATTAATGCGACGGGGGACATCCGAGGTGAGGCAGAACCGGTTTAAAGCTCAGCTGTTCGATGTTTTGCCATCTGTTGAGTCACTGTGTCTAATCTGGCAGTGCTGGGACCATCGATGGTCGCTGTAGTACTTCATAGCAGATGGTGCCCACATTCCTTGTGCTGGAATATCAGTCCCAACCCAGTCAGGCCTAAGAACTGCTGATCCCTGAAAGACACTGTACAGCACCATTTGCTCAGTGCTATTACTGTACTTCATGCTCTTCAGTTGTTCTGAATGTGTTCTATTCAAATCATGTAGTTTATAATTGCACACTTCAGGGCGTGTAGAGAGCTGTGATGGCAATGTTATTAATCACAGTTAAAACTGGTCATCGATACCAAAATGTCGGGCTGACAGTTCTGTGGTCCATAACGAGTTGGCTTTCGTGATCAGCATTACAACTGTCCTTTTGTTACAGCTTCACCAAGGGCCAAACTGTGAGCTGGGGGGGAGGGGTGGCATTATTAATTTCCTAGTCTTTACTGAGGTTACAGGCATTCCAAGAAACGAAAGATTTCAATTGAAAATGTTGTTAAAATGACACTGAGAAATATTCCTAATATTGCTCTCTATATACACATATGTGAACCATGAACTTGAATGATGAAGCATTATCTGAAATTTTGAATTATTATGTAAAAAATATTCCCAGACCAACTGTTTAAATACTTTAAGAATAATGAAACCTGCAATCACATGATCAGCAGGCCAGTTCTTTGTGCGTTGTCACATGCTCACTCAATGTGTCTTCTCAAAAGGGCAAGAGGGAGAAAAAGACTGTCCTCAGAACCAATTAAGGAGGAAAACTGAGCCTGTCCAAGCCTCAGAGGGAGGCCATGACCCTCGGGACAGCCATGGATGCTAGGCCACTTTTCCTGAAATGTGATCCTGCGCTATAATGGGTGAGTCTTCTCCGGCAATGAAGACGATCACAGGGCTGCGCCATGGAGATGGAATCCTCACCTCCTCAACGAAAGTCTTTGAACACTCTTCTGAGATTAAGGCAACACTTATTTTCACAGTCAAAACTATAAGCTGTAGTATGAGAGAAATACAATTTGCCAAGTAGGATAAAGCCTCGTTTTGCATATGATTCAAGCTTGCTTGGGCTAACTGTATAAAGTGATTTTTTTAGACTAGCACTACTTACGAGCAACTGGCTTAGCTGACAGCAATACTTTATATTGCTGAATTTTATATCACCTGGCAGTACGTGTTTGTAGGGACTCTGGGTTTTGGGAACACTGCTGATCATTCTACAAACCTCATTCTGTAACAAAGAGGTTGTGTATCACACCTTCTGGCTGCCACAGTTGCATATAGACAGATGCCTGGACAGCTTGAGCTACATCATGTTTTAGCGGATTACAAGATAAGGAACCATTAGGAAACAAACCGTTAATTAATTTGTAAATACTGCTAAATGTGCCTCATATTAAGCTTAGCAAATTGCAAGAGCGTTGGTGGTAAAAATGTACAGTCCAAGTCCTGGTATCACCGCCACATACACAACGAGTGCTTTAGCATGTCATTAAATGTCTTCATTACATGATTCTATGCCTCAGGTTTGAAAAAAGTGGATTTGAGAACCATAAGCTGATTTAATGTGCTTGTGTGTGTGTGGTGTCACTGTGTTCGCTTGATGTGACACCCAGGGTGAAGCCTGATTTCAGCTATGTGAGGAGCTGAATTCAAATCCACTGCATAAGTCCCGCCCCCCCTCCAAAAAATATCAGCCTATACATATGTTTAAATACCACTTGTATATGTGTATAAAATGGTTCTACACATGTAAAAATAAAATGTCTTGAATTGTATTTATATTGATAAAGCAAAAGTAAATTTGTAATTATATATGAAACAGACCACTGTAATGCATTTGTCATGTAAATATGATCAAGGACTTTGCAGTGTTTATTATAAAGTGACAGTAAAATCACTACACAGAATAAAGCCATTGACACTTCCCATAAGATATTTGGTCAACAAACCTTTATTGTCTAAATAAACGGCATTCAGTATTGTACCACAAAATCCTGTAACTTTAATGTGTCAATCCCAGTGCATTCCACATTCTGCATACATTATATACATCATTCTCATCAAAAGTTGAGGAAAATTTTTTTTTAATAAATCGTCAACATCTGCCTAATTGCGAAGTGCTGGCACTGCGGTTTTAAAATGTTATAAAGCACTGATGCCCTCTTCAACTTTCAGCGTCACACTGAGACATTCTTACATGGAAGATGAAAAATTAACTCAAATATTAATACATGTCATCAGTATTCTAAAGAACTGGACTTTTTAAAAAAGTTAACATTTTCACAAACTGTTTCATCTGAAAATTTTAACAAAAACTAAATAAAACTTTTTAAAATTTACATTTTGACAAGTGCAAACCACTGTATTTTTAATAATTATATAGGCTATTACTGGTATTTGTACAATCATTAACATTTTGCTTACTTTATATATGCCTGACCAATCCTGCTTCATAGCTTGCGGAGCAAGTTTCTTGTAAAAATGTCACCAGCATGCAATACGGAGTCAACATTAGCCTTCAATTCTATACTTAAAATTTCGAAATGATGAAATGCAACAAAAATGTAACCGCAGTGGAGCGGGGGGAGAAAAAAAAAAAAAAAAAAAAAAAGAAAAAAAAAAAGTTTTAGGATGTTGCATAGTAAGTGTTTATTAAATTTAGAAGGCCCTCCGCATCAGTCATATACAGAAGTCTGCTGAGATTGGCTAACATCTCCATGTTTCACAGCATCACTGACTTCACTGGTCTTGCATGCAGGGACAATGGCTTGCCAATGCAACAGATTGGAAACCCAGACTGCTGTCCTAGCACTTAAAAGTACAAGAAACCTGAGGGGTGAGCTATCGTGCTGGGAGGGGTACAAAAAGTGGACGAACGACATGCTGCAAGTTAACCACATTCTAGGCATCAGGGAGGCAACAACTCCTTAATCTAAATGCACTACTTATAAATGCTGACGATTGTGAGTATTCTTGACACTGCATAGTATGGCAAAGGTGGGCATTTTATTGCCTCCAACAAATCATTCCTGTCCAAATACATTCGTTTAAATTAAACTTGTTTTTAAATTTATGCAGTCCAATGTACACATAACTGAATAAATCAAATAACTCGAACCAGTACTTCAGAAGATTTATGTGCATCTGGAGGTTTATGTGGGTACAGAAAAAAAGCTAGTTCCACAGAGCTAGCATATAGTCTCATCCATGGGAATATATATATATATATATATATATAGTGGCTTGGTGGCTCAATGGGTAGAACAGGGTGGGAGGCGGAAGTTAGTTTTCTGGTTCGAATCCCAGCACAGCCAGGTGTGTCCTTGAGCAAGAAACTCAGTGCTAGCTCCCCGGGCGCCACATGTGGCTGGCTGCCCACTGCTCCCCCCAGGAGATGGGTTAAATGCAGAAAACAAATTTCCCCATTACGGGACTAATGAGGGACTAATAAAAAATAAATATCTACCCCCCCCTCCCAAGTAATCTTCTGAAAGCGACATCTGAAAATATATTATTTACATACAGCCATCGATTCGTAGAAATGCTTTCCCATCTTATATATAAACAACGTAGAAATAAGGCTATCTAAAGCCACTCACTATACTTAACTTCCAGCTTATCCATTCATTCACCTCAAGCAGCTCAGCAGTTAACAGCCGAACAGAGCTACCAACAGCTATAATCTTCTAGTCACTGTTTCACTATCCACATACATACAGTTTAATTTAAAAAATTTTGCATTTTAAACTACGTTTCCTTAAAAACACTAAAACGAGGCTTAAAACGATATCTATAATAATATGTCTAAGGATAGCAACTTAGAAGAATATCTCCACCTATTACCGGTAATTAAATGAAATATCTTGAGATCTGTTTGCATCACAGAATGTAACATAGGCTGACAGTGGGCTGAAGAGGGAACGATCATAGTGACAGCAAATTTCACTTTATTTGATAAGTAATGAAAAAATGAACACAAACTGAAGATGTAAGATGGATACAGGAAAATAAATATGAGCTCCCTCAAACTGGAAAAACACCTACCAAAATCAGGTCAGTCGTTCAGTATAATAAAAAAGAATAATAATTTTATTTTTATTTAATCTTTTAAGATGTCCAAATTATTTGAAGATGCAGTTCAGCATCAGTGGGACGATTACAGTGTTATGGCGAACCTTATTAGGCACTTGGTATCCTTTCTTTCCCCCTCTGTAAGGGGTTTAGGTACTTGGGGAGAATGGCCAAAATTCAAAGCAGCCAGCCACCAACGTCAAGGTAAGCAGCCAAATTACCTCCCTCAAAGAAGACACGCCAACGCTCTGCTAAGCCAAGGGGCTGCCTTATCCCGACCTTGCTATAAAGACCCCTACTGTTTATCAAATACTACAGCACAAAGAAGAAAGCCTGTACAAAACACAAAGGGGATTCCAAGAGGAGACCTGTCAGGCCAGGAGATCCTGTTTTCTTTATCTGTCCTTAGAAGTTAGTTTTTCAATCAGCTCCTGCAGGGGCACCAGCTCTTTCCTGTCTATCAGGTTAAACTCCTGCAAAAACAAAACACAAACAACTACATTATACAATTAATAGTTTTCCCTCAAATTTCTGTTCGCGGGTATCGGCAGGTGAGCTGGCTATAAAAGCCAAGCCAAGCCATGCACCATCGGTGTTGACTTCACATTCACCTGCAGCACCACTGCAAAGACAATATGCTTTAACAACACACCTCACTTGTTGAGAGATAGTTTCGTTTAACAGTGATAAAGGCTAATTACCATAAATGAATGCGAGCCATTTCAATTTTATAGGCGCTACGTCTGCACAAATAATAGAGGCAAATTAAAGAAGACTAGTCGAACGAGTTTTAAGTAAGATGATGCTTAAAAGGACAGGGAGTTTGTGGAGGGAACGCACCTGGACAAAGAAGATGAAATGCTTGAACGAGGTGTTTAAGTGTGCCTCCTCCTGGAGCTGAATGACAGCGTCAAAATGCTGGTGGTAGATGTGGGCGTAGACCCGGAAGAGCCGCTTCAGGATGGTCTTGGCCACCGACATGAAGTTCTTCGGAAACGGGACGCCTAGGATCACATGCCAACACGGTATCTTAGCAACAAAGGCTGCTGCATTTAACCTAAAAAGGGACTGCATATCTGATCTCTGAAAGATCACCATAGACATGTTTGTATCTTTTGGGCAAGAGGTGAAAAGTTCATTTGCGAACGAATGAACGTTGGTAAGATAGTTTATTCTTACAGCGGCCTTGTTATTATCCGGCTTTTTTATAACAGAACATTACAGCGACTCATGGCTCATCACTTAAAGCTTTCTCCTAATTTAGTTAGGTATCTTGCGTTTAAAGCATTAGAAGAGCAAATTATTATTGTAAATTTGGGGTAAGCTGTACTTAAAACACAAAAGTGTGCGTATAAAGAATTACACGGGTCCAACCGATTTTTGACGGGAAGAGTGTTTCATCGTCCAGCTGGTCCTGCACCCAGGTCATTAAGTAGTCGATGTACTTTGGAGCTGAACACTTTATGGGCTTTTTTATATTGGTTCCATCTGCCCAGTGGTACTCGTATCTGCGGAAAAGCAGAACAGCAAAGCGGATTATGACACTCGGTTATTTGAGATGTTGGGAAAGGTACAACAAAGAAGCACGTCAGGTGAACTTACTTGGGTCCTGCGGCCATAACGGCACAGCTCTCCTCTGTGCAGAAGTCGGTGATGGTACCATACAGCATGTTTATCTGGTTGAAGAAGTCTACAGCTTGAGATAAGAACAGAAGGCATGTATGAGACAGCATTTCAAAGCACTCTGTGCCAGACTCAGCAGTAAAAGTTTTCCCATTGCTGAAAGTGAATTAAAAGTCCTAATTTACTGTGCCGAGGACAGGTCAGGTTGCAGCGTTCAAACTGTGCTTGCGACACAAAGGCCTCGGTCGGGCAACACGGATTTGATTTACGCATCTGAATTAAGAACGGAATTGCTTTGTACAACACGGCTGGTGTAAATCTAGAGATCTGCCAAACACTCAGGCTAAAAATAACAGCATAATAAATTTGTCAGATTCTAAATGATGTTTGAGTCAAAGCATACTTTTGCAAATAAACACCCTACTAAAAAGATGTTAATGCAGAGCGGGATTATAGCTGCAGCCAATCATAGACACTTGCATGAAGTGAATTTTGTGTGTGGAAAGTGGTGTCCAAAATGACCGGTAGCATCTACAGACATGTAGACTATGGCTGGGAATCAACCGTGATCGTGATTCGATTTCAATTTACAAGTGCCCGATTCGATTCAATTTCAATTCGATTCAATTTTTCAATTACTTTTAGAACAACTCTTTCAGAATCCAATCATTGTGTAGATTTGTCACACATTAGCAACATGAAACAATTTTTTAAAATCATTAGTGTACTGTAGTTATCACAATGTCAATGACCTCTTCCGTAACTTACTAAATTCATTAAATTTCTGTATTACATATTTTATTGGAAAAAAAAAAAAAACCCTGCACATTAAATGCATTTGGATTTTCCTAATCATGAAGTCGGCAAATACACACATACATTTAATGTGAAGTCACCTGAGTGCATAAGCAAATCGAGGCTTTCGGAGTGTCACAGACAGATGTCTGAGCTTCGGCCCAGAGCTCAGTGAAGACTGAGGGGAAACGGCGCCACTGGAGAAACTTCCTTCACCAAGGACACAAAGCCCTGATCTGTCAAGCTGTGCGTAACATACGGCCCTCAGAGCACAGCAGCTTTTTAACTCAACCCCTCACCCTCCTCCAGCCATTTCTCAATATAGAGTACCGGGACAAGGCTTGGCAATGATCTAAGAACAGTACAACAGAAACACAGTTGCCATGCCAATGGGCCCAAGGTCCTGCTCCCCCCCTCTTACTACATGGCAAAGCTTTAAAGGCGAGGCACGCCGAGACATCTAAGCTGAACGTGTCTCTGCCTGCGAGGACTTTATTTCCTAATCGGAGGAGAAGCGTTGGCTGATGCCTGAGGACCCACGTGGCCGAACGGACCTTGGGGAAATCAAACAGGGAGGCGTTTCCTCGGTGAGCATTGCTCGCCATCAAGCTAAACAGCAAACAATGCGCAGGCTCTGGGATGGAAAGGGAGAACAAAAAGGAGGAACTTAAAATGTGTGCTTGTTCAACAGGGGAGAAAACACTCGTCTCACACATGTTCCACTTTGCAAGCAAAATAAATAAACATAGAATTACTCAGTATCAGTGTCTAACCTATGAAATTTTTTTATTATGGGGGTAGTTTCTTCATGTTTGTCGGTTGTAAAGCAGAATTCCTTTCCTGACCTTAAACAACTTGAACGTGTCTCAACTCCATCCAGTCAGTTGCAATCCACAGTGCCTTAGTCACGTCAGCGTGTAAATCCGACGCACGTGTTGTCAGCTCCAAAACTGGTATAAGACACTCCCGCAAAGAGAAGCGTACGTTCTAGCAAGTTAAAACTAAAGAACAGTGGTCGGCTTAATGTGCAGATCAGCAAACAGGAAGAGAGTCCTCTGTTCTTCAAACTGGAAGATTGTTTAACTCAGCACAAAGGGTGAGTTACGTAAGGGGGGGGTGATAAATAGGCTCCATTGGAAAAGATCAATCACGACCCACTGCACCCCAGCCCTGTCCGATGAGGCCTTAGATTACGGCTCGGAGCTGGCAGCAGAACTGTGCGTCCTTTTCACTCAACACAATGCGCAGCCCTCGCGGCACGGTGTGACGTGCCAGACGAGGTTACGCGGGCCATGCAAATTAACGCTTAATGAGCTAGCGATAGATGCAGCGAGGTATAAAGAATCAGTGCCTAAAAAATCCGACGTACCCCAATGTCCTGTAATTAGGAAACTTTGCAAACATAATATTAGTACAACCAGTAGCAACACAAACTTTTTAACCATGTGAAACAAAAGCATCCCACACAAAACATGGTGATTCTAACTATGCGAACATGCACAAGCACATCTTTAGGTGCAGTGTCTTCCACACAATCTAAGGTAACCAAACAGAAATAAAAAGTTCTTACTGAGTGAATTAGTAATAACTAAAAAGCATTTTTGCTGTAATGAGTCAGTTTCTTTTATAAATATTTTTTACATACGTAACTTTTATTACAATGCTACAAGAGGGGTTTTTTGTAAGGATAGAATTCCTGGTTAAATCACTACATACATGCCAGTTTAGTTTGCTTGTAAATTATAAAATCTAAACAATGATGGATGTGCAGTTTTGCTAACGCTCCCCTTGTGCATTCAATACACCGTCTTCCTGTCCAAAAGTTCATGACGTTACAAAAATCCTATCCAACACAAACCAGTAGTGGAGTGTGGTAGCAGAATGGTGGTGGGTCTCTGCTTGAGCTGTAAGTGAAACCCCCCCCAAGAATGACTAAAAATACACACAGAAGTACAACAGTGTGAAAACTTTGTCACCACAGCTGACCCAAGGAGTGCCACTCCACCCTACAAATGTATGTCACTGAAGCAATTCACTTTAAACACCACCTCGTTAACTGTTAGAAAAACTCCACAACGACCATCTCGGTAAAGCCTCGCATTAATTCCCATAAACACCTTCGCCGTCTTTGTCAGCACGTGCCGCTATCACATGGAACATGCTAGGCTTTCCGCCACTCTGACTGTTGATGGTTTGAGATGCCTCGGTTCAGGTGGAAACGTATCGAAGAGGAACCGAGGGGCTGAACTGAACACTTACTGTTGACCGCCACCCACTCGTTGAGGTCTTCCCCCTCAGGAAGCATGACCGCCATGCGCAGGTTACCGCTGCCCAGTGTCGCCTCTGCGTGCTTGAGCAGCTCATACTGATGGGAGCCTTCTGGAATGTTCTTCTTTGGCTTGAAAGTCTTGGACGACCGACTTCCACTGTAGGCAGAGGTCAAACAAAGAGGAACAACAATAACTTTGTACGTGTTATGTGAAAACGGAATTGCACAACATTCTTTGGAATCAATTTCTTCATCGGCAAACGATTTTCCGTGAAGCTGAAGGAAACTGGACAATGAAAAACTACACACACCAGAAACGTACCTGATTTTTTCATCTTTCATACTCAACAGAAAATACGTTACGTTTCTAATTTGTCAACGCACAGAATAAACTTCCAACAAGACAGTTTTGTACAGTAAACACAACAACTTAATGATAGAGTAAGGACTCCATTACCAAGTGTAAGCTGATTAGCTAACTGCAATAATGTAATTAACTTATACGATTAAACGGTTAAAACTCTGGAGCTAGTCTGAATGGCACTATTTAACAACTTAAACTTTCTTGCTTCATTACCTCCCTGTTTTTGAACACTCCCTAAAAACTACATTCCACACGTCTTCATGTCCTACTTACATCCGACTCTTTTTGCTCAAGGCAGTAGTGCCATTGTGCATTGTTGTTAAATGTGCTCTGAAAATCATTATGTATCAGAACAAAGAGCTCTCCTTTAACAGGCTGTGACAAACCAGAAATCTCAAGACCAAATCAGAGCCGCAAGCAAGCGTGAGATATTCAACGTGAGTTACCAACACTCAACTGTTCATCAACAGTCAAGAAACATTTTCAGGCCAGTCTCATGGTAAGGCAGCAAAAAGGGTTTCCAAAGACAGTGCAAGACCTGAGACCCTCCATTTTAACAAAGTGCATAACCTTCCAAAGAAACGTTATAAAACTTCTTTTACATGATGAATGCTAAAATTGCCTGATGACCGGGTTGTTCACATAATCACAAAATATCCTTACATAGTCAAATGCTAAATAAGGAGAAATTTTTGCACTGACAGAACAGACCCAGACAGGAGTCACATGGTGGTCATACATGTCTGCTGAAACCAGAACTACTGTTTGTTTTGTGAAATCATTCTGCAATACTTAATTGCATACAAACAAGTCCTATTTTAACTTGGACTGGGAAGGGACTTTACCGACTATTGTTTCTTACTTTTTCCCTAGTTATTTTGTCATCTGGAGTGCACACCAGAGTGGTTTACTTTGCCTCTTCTAAAACACAGTGATGATGTTAAATAAATAATCACTTCAGGATAAGAAAAAGCTTTGCTAGAGGTGTATTTTGGGTGAATTTCATCCAATGCAGTTAAATATCATACAGTGTAAAAACTGGGTAAATACTGAGAGGACAAAGTATACACCCTGTCATTTTTAACTGATGAAACTGTGATAAAAGTCTTTATCTGCACATCACAACAGGAAAGTCAAAATTTAACAGACTGTTAAGCTTTAAAAGCATTGAACAGAAGCACCTTTTGCCTGACCTGTGAATTTGTTCCTTGGTAAGGAAAAATCAATGAAATACACTTTCAGTAACCCATTAACAATGACAATATGAACACAAAAAAAGCCCCAAGGACACACAGTGCTGCCATATATCACGTTAAAACTCATCTCCCAGGAATGTACTCACCCATTAACAGGCAAACTAGAAACCTACAGAAGGTCAAGCAGCACATAAAATACTCATGCAACAAACTCACTCTCACGGCTCCAAACAAGTGTCAAATTCAAAATGAATTTCAAGTACTAACACGGCAAACAAAAATTAATTACCAACACTCAGACGATCCACTGCGGACACACAGTTTACCCTACGTTGCACCAATGACTTTGCCAACATGTGAGGGCTTTGCCTGTCAGGACCCAGGAGGGGGAGGGTGCTGAGTGATAGCTTGAGACTGGAAGAAAGCATGCTTCACATCTGAAGGTACCTGAGCATGCAGTATCTTCTGCTCATGTGAATTATATCAGGCTCTAGAGATGGCCTATGTCTCCGCGATGTCTGTATCAGTAACACACAGAACACTTTAGTGTTTGATTTATACATGATAGAGTACAGAGGAAAGGGGAGGCCTAACTACTGTGATAAAGGGAAACATACAGCTAACATCTGCACTCTGCTGTAAACTACGCCAGCATGAAGTGACCACCTTCATGGCAACGATGATCTGTGGTGCTCCCAGCCAGATGCCTATCAAGTTGAGTGTCTTGTGTAACAAATTGAAAAAAGATTTAGTACATGCACTGATACTTTGTAAGTGATTTAAAGTGAATTGCGACATTAGTTTTGTGTTCTACAAGAAATCAAAACTGCTGTTATGTTCAACACATATGCTGCATAGTCAATTATTCCCTTATAAGGTTTAAGTAATACAAAAAACCTTAAAGAGGACAAAATGGGCTCCAACTTCAACAAGAGCTTTTTTGTTGATGCTTTTATCAACATCAAATTATGATTTCATCTGTTCATTTGACTGCTACACTTGGTAGCAAATTAAATCAATTTAAAGTACTTAATCATATGTTTCTATCCATACAAGCATACAAACATCCATCTTTTTGACTGACAAGTGCTAAATAGGCATAGCAAAGCTGTCCGTGGCCTGTATTCAGACTGTAAAGTTGTGAAAATGGATGTCTGTAAAACATGACCTGCCACTAAATTTAAGTCACTCAGAAGCAAGCCTAAAAATGCAGCGTTAGTCACATGGAACGTTGTGCAACAACATGAATACAACACAGGATTCTTCATGCACGTACAATAGGATGACGTGAGCAGATTCGAGAAGGGAGGGCTCTTTCTACGCCTTTCTGCAGAACACGACTGGGCTCTGGGCACAGCAACATAACTCTTAGTCTTAGACCATTGAGCATCCAACTATCCCCTCAGCTAACAAACGCAGTCAGAAGCATAAAACTCAATGTCACAACTAAAAATGGAAACTGTGGCCTATTCATTCTCGCATTTTGCCCATTTGCATATATTTTGAAGAAACGAAATGCTAATTTACAGCTCAATAGCCTCATACTTGCTAAAGAGCTAAGTCTTTAAAGTGTAATACATACAGGGAAAATGTTGCAACATAGCAACCAAGTAATTGGACAGTCATTTTTTTTTTATTAATATCCAGTTTTATGCGGCCAATGTAATACATGCATCTACAGTTCTGTAATGCAAAACTTACATTCCATAATATTTACCAATAGGTCTATATCAAAATATGCATTTATTGAAAAAGCCATACAAAGTAGCCAACTTCTATAAAGTTAAATAAATAAAAAACTGCACAGTATACATTATCAAGACTACAGCCACATCGAGTTCTTAGCAATTATCTTAAAGCTGCTCAGCATACAGACCATAACCTTTATTCTAAACAGAATATTTACAAATTAGTCTGAAAAATATTTCTACTGTTATCACAGTAATAACATCGTACAATTACGCCTACAAAAGAGTCAGAGTCTCCTGTCATCTAAGCTATGCAATCAACTAAGACAGAAAATTGAACAAAGAGAAGAAAAAAAAAAAGTCAGCCTTTCCGCTCAATGAATTCCTGTTGAATACATGTTTTGTAAACGAATGAATTGAATGACAGTGAACCATATTGTGCCTTGAGCAAACAAGACGCATGATGTTAGCCAAAGAGGCCGGGGAACAGAGCAAAAGGGAAACACTGATAAGTACGATGCAAAGCGTGAACCTGAGACCTTCATGGAAACAACAACCATCTCCAACGTCCCACAGAACCAAGGTACCATTTACGACATCCATTACAACAGCTGACCAATAGAAACTAATATTGCAATCACACCTCCAGCCAGTCACATAAATCCTCTGAATAGGTCAAGGACCGGAAGGTCACAGGACACCAAAATCAAGCCATCAGATTCCTCAGTGTTACTCAGAAAACTATATTACCTCCTCTCTTTTTATCTAATATTGTAATTATTTCAGTTACTAACATTATAACATACACACCAAACTCACCCCAAAGAGAGATCCCACTTTGACATCCAGGTCCTCCTTTGTTAAACAGGCTACTGCATCATGTCACCACATCATGTCTATTTTAAACAAGATGTCAGATTTTTTTTCACTCCAACACTAGTACTAATAAATTTAGCTAAAAAAACATTTATCAATCTACATTGTTGTTTTCTGAGATTTACAAGGTTAGTTACTAACACAGAATGTTGAATGCTGTCAAACTACGGAAGAAGTTACCAGAATGTATTAAAGGTCACAGTGAACTTTCCTTGAAGGGTGAAATTTGCATACTTGTTTTGTACAACTCGTGTAACTCCATGTGAAGACTGTAATTTTAACAAGATGTCAGTGTTGTTTTAGTTTTAAATGGCTCGCACTGCTATACTAACAATACAGTTGTTTTGACATCAGCAAATAACGGATGAGAACGGGAAGCATGCTTGCAGTATGTGACCTTGTCTACCGTTGTCATCTGATGTTAACAGTAGCGATGATTACGCAGTCTTCGTTAGCCGGACACACAGCCAAAACACGTTTTCTGCAGCATCTGTCGTCTCCTAGAAGTACGGCATCTCCCTGGATGGCTGTCTTAGTATTTCACCAGTCTACACACAAATCCTTGCGCTTCCTTTTCATTTACGCCCCATGCACCATAAGCATATAAAAAAATAGTAGAGCACACCAAAAGTAGGCAAGCACAGAACAAAATCTCAAGATCAACATTCACACGTATGTTGCAAACACAATGTGAGCCCATCTGGTAACCTCCAGCACATGAGCAGTGCAGCTGCCTATAACAAGCAGAATAGGACATGCACTACAGTTCAGTCATTTCATTTGTGAAATTTAACATTTTTTTGCGTTGAAGAAAACATAACCGTCGTGTCACAATCTCGCCTTTACTAAGGTACGGAGGTCATTTAAATCACAGTATTTATAAAAAGGTTTGGCATCACCTAGGTAGCTGTACCGACACACCGTTAGCTGCCATGGCAGCAGGACAGATAGCTGACCAATATTAGTGATTTGACTTTATTGGGTAAAACACCAAACCAGAAAGTGCCAGATTTTACAGATAATAAACATGCAATGCGGCAAGTGTTGTTTATGTCGGCCTCCTGGTGTATCTGATCATCAGATCGGTTGTGGTGCAGTTATCGAGCATCGCTCCCACGCGGCTCCTCAGCATATTTACACTGACTTCACTATCCGCATCAAAGATAAAACAGCCACACAACCGGCACACTACGCCACAAAAAAGACAATAGCGGCAAGCAGGCAGGCGCCACGCTAAAAACGAAGGCATACTCACAATAAAAAGCTCATTTCCCTCTGCGAAAGAAGCTCGTAAGAAGAGGAACACAAGGAAGCCGATTACTCCAAATTCGTGATCCCCGCAGCTGAAAGGGACAGACGGATATGGCCCGGAACGCAAGTCGGTGGCACTCCGTCACTGCGCTTCGGAGGATCTCAGGCAAAACTTCCTCTCCCACGAAGTCTCGGCGCTCGGTACCGGGGTCTCGCGAGAGCAGAAAAGAGACCCCTGCTGCGCACGGAGTGACAGGAAGAGCGGAAGTAAGTTTTCCCAGGAGTCACATCCGGTATTATTCTCTATGGTGCAAAAACAAGACAACTGCTATTTAGTCAAAGTTACTATTGTGTTCAAGCATTTATTATTATTATTATTATTATTATTATTATTATTCAAGCATTTTATTATTATAACAATTATTATTGTTGTTGTTGTTTGTTTACTGTGTAATAATAAAAATTATTTTCTGTTTTAACTCAGTAAATTAATGTTGTGGATTACATTGTATGTTCAGGCTGCTTTTACTATTTTAAATACATATATCAGTTAAAACAAGAAACTACCTTCTGTAACTGTGGTGTTTAATGGCTGATAGCACATGATTACATTGATATTTCATTGCTACAGTAAACATCTTGTTACTTTCAGGCTGCCTTTAATTGAACTTTGTCACCTTTGGCAGTCCTGTCATACCTCATGGTAAACTTTAAAAAAAGGCATATACCACAATATATTCTGGCTAAAATGTATAAGATCTGATTTCCATGTTTTTGTCCTTTTGCTAGACCACGTGTATTTCTTAAAATGTGCATTTTAATGTCTGTATGAATCACAAAAGGTAAAACTTAATTTTCTTTTTAATATAAGTTTTCTATAATAAAACATAATGAACATTTTTTACGGATATCATATGATAGCAATCAAAGGTAAGTGTATGATACATGGACATCTTTTCAACAATTCCAAGGTGATGTTCTATCAGGAAGCTGACGAGAGTCTGCCTGCATATTGCTATTTTGTTAGAACTTTTAGTCAAAGGGCCTTTCTAAAATATTGCATCCTTTTCACATTTTGATGCTTAGGAAAGTGAACAATTCATTTTTGCTTTTAAAAATTACACTAGAGATTGTCTTGTATTGGGTATGTCCCAAAAATCTAATTTATTTTCATTTAGGTCACTCGCCCATTTATTATGCAAAATTTCTGGTAGTCATGACTGTATATTTTGCTTTAAAATGTTTACAGCTTAGCAACATGTTTACTTTACAGATATTGCTATAATTTCCAAATTGTAATGTGATGTGAGAATCCATTAAACTGGGCCTTTCTCAAATATATTTATCCCAAAGAAAATTACAATAAGGACTTGCATTGCAGCCATGACAAAAGAGTCCCCCCTATGTATCAGAAATTAGTCAATTTTATTGTTACTCTTTCCTTGAAGTTAACAATACTGTCCTAAGGATGGCAAATAAAAGATGGATGTAACCTGACTTTCAGATGAGTAAAATCCAGACTGTGATTATATTGTTTCACTGTCTCAATTAAATACCACTCATCATATATTAAAAACCATGACAAGTCTACCGATGATATCACCTGTCTCATGTCAAATTAGGTGAACAGAATGATATTGCCTTTGGTTCTTCAAACGTAAAAAGATTATGCATGGCTAACGTTAATTACTGCAAAAAAGAAAAATTCTATTGATATCCACCTTTCCTTTTTAATACTTCCATATACGTAAATGGAAATGTGAAAAGATAAAAACATAATTCAAAATATGAAATTATATTTATTAGAAGGGAAGATGTGCAGCTTTTATAACATTTCACTTTAGACAATAATTCATATTCAGTAGCATGTTACATTTTTTGTCAATATGTGCAATCTCAAATAAATATGAATCAGATCTCTGATATGATCAAGATGGCTAAATTAGCATATCACAGTATCCACAAAGTCACTTAAATTGTGATCATGTTTAATGTGTTTGATATACAGGTATTCAATTTCATCATTATTTTAAACTAAATGAAAAAATACAATCTTTAAAAAGGCACCAAATAAACTGTGACAACATCTTGCATATTTCAAATGTCTAAATGATTTTTAACTCCATCTGTAGGGCTAACAGCACCGTGTGACATGTACTTGATGCATGATGCCAGCTACAATAGAGCCAAGGCAAGCCAAGAAATGTATATGAAAATACAGCAAATACAGCTTGACACAAATTGTTAGTAAACATTAAATAATCATTACAAAATTCAAGTAATGCAATCACAGATCAAATAGCACAGCAGCAGCATTTGAACACTCAAGGCATTTCCCCATCAGCGTGATGTGAAAGGATGAACATCTACATCCCTGCACAGCTGAGGGCCTTGGTCATTCATTACTCATCAGGAACTACTCATTCATTCATTCATTCATTCCCCAACCAGTTACATGTTGAAGATGGTGCTTTGTTTCAAGTGGCTTCTCATTTGATGATGCCTCAGGGACACCATGTTGTCAGTGGTCTGAATGGTGCATGGTGCAGATATGCAGATGATTGATCGATCTCAATTCCAGTGCTTACTCTGCCAAGATCTTATATGTCTTTAGGCATTAGAAAATAGCCTGAAAATAACAGGAAAAGTAATTAAAAACAGATTTTTCTTTGTTACATTATAACATCTTTGTTCAAACCACATCTGCCAGATTCACTACTAAATTGATTATTCCCTCCAAAACAACATTTGCTCCTCAACAGCAATATACATAGACAACAGAAAATATCTCACACACACAGATGCTTTGATCAGAATGCAGTTTTAGACACACTAGTTGTGTTTATCTTTCACCTTTTCAAGAAGTCTTTTTTTTCTGGGATTTTAAATTGACCATTGCATACAATCAAACAATGACCCATTGTTATTTAAAAACAATAAATACTTGGACAAATTTTAAGCAATCCTAAAGTTCAACATACAGCACTTATGCGGTAATTCCAACACCCAAAAATCTTTTGGGATGGATTGCAATAAAATACTTTTGGCATACATCTTTTTTCCGCACATTACATAATCGTTTGTGTAACATATTTGACTGCATTGCATAGGCAGGTACTGAAAATGTTCAAGCAAAGATACCAAATGAAAGTCACCTGTTCATCCATTTCTTGTGGTGGACACCTTTAAACCGAAAGACACAGCATCAATGCATTGATCAAGTTTAGGTATTGAAAACAAATCAAAAATCACTGGATCTCAGGTCATCATTATACTCGAATGTTCAAATATGAATATTAATATAATTCAAAAAGATATAACAATATTCTTATTAACATTTTTTTGTGCACTCTGCTTTTTAAAATACTATCCATGCTTTGTTTACTAGCTGTTTTCACCCAGCCTGATAGCACCATCAGAGTATCAGAGGACTCCATCAGAGTACTGTAAAGAGCAGAAGGTACCAGTTGGTACCGCTGAGCAAGGGTGGGGGGGTACTGGTTAGGGCAAGCAGATACTCCCCACGTACACCTACAAACTCACACGCAGGACCGTTTCTCCAGAAGCGTCCGCAGCAGAACGTTTTCTCGTCTAACCGCCTCGAGCTCCTGTTCCAAAAAGAAAACAGTTCAGTTCAGATGTGCAGCCTCACCAGCTTGCCTCAGCCAGCAGGTGACATGCTGCTCATAGGTCAGGCCAAGAGGGGCCAAGCCAAGAGGGGCCAAGCCAACAGGGGCCAAGCCAACAGGGGCCAAGCCAGCGATTTCCCAGCTTGGATCCAGTGCACCACTGTGCCATTTTCAAACCCTCATTCCTGCTGAGATTTTCACTAACTAGGCTTCATTAAGCAGCTGGTCAAATGGAAGCTACAGTAAACAATGTTACATGAAAGGGCACTACATGAGGACTTTTCACTCGTTATGTTTTCCCTAAAATGAAGGCAGGAAACATTTAATTCAGAATGTAAAAGGTCTTAAAATTTCTGAGTAAAATAGCTGGACGTTGAAGGCTCAAATGGGCCCTAAATTGCTTTTGTAAAAATATTCTGTATAAAACAAACAAATACTTAATATTGCAAGCCAGTTTGATTAAAGATCCAATAAAGATCCAACTAATGTCACTACAGAAGAGGAAGAAAGAACATACATATCAGAAACATTTAAAAATTGGTTTCAGGTTTATATACTACAGGCTACAGTGTACACACACACACACACACACACACACACAGTCACACACACACACGATACCTTTCTAATCTCTTCTGTCTGCTGTTTGATGTCTTTCTGGACTGACACAGTCTTCTTCTGCTTTGGCATGGCTTCCACACGATGGCTATTCCTCCTCTCCCTCTCCTTCTCGAGCTCCATCTCCAAACACAACCTGTGTAGCATGTAGCAGTTGCATACTCCTCTTGCCTACTTTTTTAAATAAAGTTTTAGTTCAGACAAAAGTCAACACATTAATAGCTTGGCAAATGTAAATGTCATGGTTTCAATTAATAATAAGTAAATTGATTCATAAAGCAAGACATGGGCAACACTGTCTAATTAAATGCTTTATGATAACAGACTTCTAGTAATTGCTCTGTATGCATCTGTCATGTCATGGAGAACCACTATAGGCTGCATCACAGCTGCATCAATTGGGGAGATTTGTGAAAAGACTGATGTTACACAAACACAAAGCTTGCACTTCTAGAATCTTTTCATAACAGTTACTCAAAAGTTATCAGAAGTTAGTGAAGTGGTTCGATCTGTCTGAGCATGACTGTGATGTCATAATGCTTAAATGCCACCAGTGACCCTGTTCTGCAGAGTTCTGGACCTCTGGTCTACCATGTACCTCTGCCTCTGGAGCTTCTCCATTTCCAGCTGCAGGCTCTCGATCTTGTCCCCAAACTCCTGCTTAAAGAGCCGATTGGCCTCATGGGCGAGGTCCCTGTCCCGCTCGGCCTGTCGGCGTCTGGGTTTGAGCCAGATTAACTCATGATAGAACAAAAACCAAGCAGAAATGTGCAAAATTGAAACAAATAAAAGGAACTAAAAATGACAAGAGGAAATTAAAAGTGACGATGGATATCCCCCCAACGCATGAGAAAAAATTAACCAGGCCTTTATTTCTTTTTTGCACCATTTTATTATGGCATCATACTACATTTTACATCTATGTTAAAATCAACAAACATCTTCAAGTTTTGCCTTATGCTGTAATTACAGTAGGAGCCCAACTGCGACTTCCATACAAACAGTAAAACGTATTTATTTGGATTGTTCAAGATTATGTTCTGCAGCTATAAGGTTTTTCAGTTTGAGTTTCATTTCTATGTAGCAGTTCTGACTAATGATACTGGTTAGCAATATAAATCAGGCACATTATTAGCTGGCAAACAGGAAACTAAAATTGTAAATTAAATATTTGATTATTCAGTTTAACATTACAGGGGGTCATTAAACCTCAATATACAATGTTGCACTCTGCAGAAAAAAAGTCTGTACAGTCAATTGTAAACAAAATAATAATAATAATAATATTTTAAATAATGAAAGGAAACAGGTCTGTGCTGTAAAAAGGTAAATGCTCAACCTGGACGTGATATGCATTTAAAAAAAGTCTGACCATGTAGTACTTGAATTTTTTTTTTTACCATTAATGCTCCTAGAGTAGTGCCAAGAATAAGACGAGATTTTTAATTTTAATTAAAACTTGCACAAGACCTATCTTTAAAAAGTCAAATTAGATCATGCCTGCAAGTCCTAATTATTGCATGCCACCTTGTGTGGGAGTACTGTAGAAGCAGGAAATGTGTCTGGACAAACATTTTGTTAAAACTGTGTGAATGTTCACCAGTTTGACTTCACCTACAAAACTTTCACACTTGGGAGAAAGTCAAAGTAGTCTGACATTTATTACAGATGGTCTATGCTTAGCTCTGCACTGGCTGTACATCTGCAAGAGATAATATAATTAAATAAAATAACAGGAAAACCTGCTGGTGAAATGAGATTCTCAGCAACAGGAAAGCTTTGGGTAGATGCAAAAATATTAAAGTTGGTTAGTTCTGACTTTACTCTGCATTCACCCTTGGCTGAGGACACTGCTGGTCTTACAGGGGGGTGGGGTGGGGGAGCAGGAGTAAGTCATGGAAAGAAGCAGATTTACTGACTAATCAAAGCAGACTGAGGAGAGAGGTGACTTCACAGAAAAGTACACAGCTGATAAAGGAAGGCTGAAATAAACACCTTAGTTTGGACATGTCTATAATTCACCAAAATTAAAAAAGGATAAAGTAAGAATCATATTTATGAAACTATTAGTTAAACGTTTGTTGTTGCTGTTGCCCTAATTCTGCTTCTGAATGAGCTTTTCTGCAGCAGAGTTCAGATTTCTGGCCTGTTTCACCATATCTTTTTCACTGATTGTGAAGAAAAATAAAAACAGAAATGGAGAAAACATGACAAAAAGAAAGGAGAAGGCAGGAGAGAACACACCATGCAAAGTGAGTCAACAAAGTCCACACTTATCATGAGGGTGAGTAGGGACCCTACACACCAAGGCGCCCGTATGCAGAAATCCAAAACAATAATAATAATTCAGATAATTACAATGGTAGTAAACAGCCCTGTATTAGGGAGGGGCCCTTTCAAATTGCAAATCCCTACTGCAGATTTAATTTAGCCTTGTTTTTAACACAAGCAGGAAATTTGCATAATTGAGGAAAACATGCACACTTTATGGTGCCTGAAAGTTAATGAATTTCTGAGCTAGCAAAATAATTTGCTCATAATAAACCACTGCTTCAAAAACTAAAATCAATCACATCTCTGCATTTTACAATGCCCTTGTGGCTTTCAAATAACCAGAGATGACATATTGACAGTTAACGATTTCATACAATACCAAGGTATATTTTAGGCTTCATATACATTATTTATTCATTCTGCTGCAAACAGACATTTTTGCTGCAATCAGTCACGTGGTGCAATTATAAAACATTTAAGAACAATTCAGTCTTTCCATACACTTCATTTTAAGGCTAAATTAAGTGGTTAAATTACATAATATTTAAATTGCAAGGAACACTCACAATGCATTACACTGAACTAGAATTGAGTAATATAAGAACACTACAGGTCGTGACAACAGGCAGCACAGGTGAATTCTTACCTTAGATCCAGCTGTTTAATGGTCCCTGCCATCTGATTGGTTGTCTCATCTAAGCGGCTGATGATTTCATTCCTCTGTTTCGCTGCTACATCAGAGCTCTACATACAAGTCAAATCATGTTAAACATTTCCTTTTAAATATGAAATAAATTCATTTTGACATAAAGACGAAACTCTGATTTTTATACTGCATCTAAGAAGTTTAATTGGAAAATTCACAAATAACTTTATAACAAATGTAGTTACACCCAAGGCAGGGTGCCAACCATTATAGAAAGAAAGATAAGAGAAATGAACTGAAATGGACCCAGACTCATTGTTGGATTAGCGTCTCAGGTATGTTCAGGTAAGAGCGTACCTGCAGCTTGTGAGACAGCTCCTGGTTAAGTGCACGCAGCTCATCCACCTGCTGTCGAAGTGTCACCAGGGCGTCCTGCTTCTCACAGATGTCCTTCTCCATCATCTTCATAGAGATCTCCATCTCTTGCTTCACACCTATCTGAACCTCGAGCTCCTTCTCTACATCCTGTGGGCCACACAGACCTTCAGCTTCTGCTCATTCTCAGGTGCTCTTCCACCTGGCTGTCTGGAAGACTAAGCAATTCCACTAAATCAATTTGTTCAAACAAAAACAATGTTTTCTTTGAAAATATGACAATAAAAAAGTAATTTTACTAAGTCCTTGGCTGAAATACGTCAAAGGCTAGTTTTGGTACACAAAGAGTAAGAATTTCTGCGATAAAAGGCTTTCTTAACACCAGAATGCAGAAATTCACCAAACGCAATTGAGTTTCCTCCTTGAGCTGTTTCCGCACTTCACCAAGTACCTGTCCGTTAGCACTCGTTTCTCCTTTGGGCCCCTGAACAGAAACATAAATTTTTAATATGATTAACAAGAAAACAAACAAACCACAACAAAACAGGCTGCAGGCTACATTAAATCCTATCAATGTTTATCCTGCACAGTACAGGCGTTTCAAAAGGTTTCATCTCAAGTTGCTTAATCTTAAATGGGTCAGTTGTCCCTGCAAATCTATGTAATCACAAATATATTGTTCCTACCTTGCAAGTAGACTCTAGTAATTGAGAACTTTCCTCTTTTACTCTTTCTACATCTTCCTGTAGAGTGATGATCCTGTTGTTTGCTACTGCAAGCTAAAGACATGGGGGAGGACAATGTGCTTGAAACAAGCATCTGTATGGGACACCTGAAAGGACAGTGCCATGTAAAGCTTTTCCTACCTCTTCAGTTAGCTTTGTGTTCGACTTTTCTAGAGCGTCGACCTTCGCCTGGAGATTGTTCACAGACGCACTGAGAAGTTTAAGTGAGAAGAACCTCCTTCAGTGGACAGGTGCCATCAGCAGTGCAGGCAACAAGTGTAGGGCTCATTATGACATTATAAGGACACCTTAGTAAAGCTAACAAGTGTACCTTAAATGTCTGTTAAGTTCCTCAACATAATTCTTTTGGTCAAGTATTGCTGTAATCTGTCCATCGCTGTAATACAGAACAAAAAAATTGTATTAGGTTACATAATTTAATATAGACTCTGGTCATACTCATTTAATTTCATTACCATTTACCCAAATACTGGATTGCCATCAACTCACCCCTCTGTGCTCTTGCTGCTGTGACCTCCGTCTTTTAAATACATGGAAAAATCTATAACACCAACCTGCAAAGAAATACATGAGTTCAAACATGTTTGCTCAATTAAACTGACAAACTGACAAGAGGGCATTTCAATGGCTAACAATGTAACTAAAACTGATAATAGTTGCATTTTTCTTTAAATGACAATCATTTCCTGTTAGTCAGATTCCATATAAGAATAATGATATATAAACATAACAGAAGCAAAGGGGATATAAAATAAGCTTTAAATGTCCTCAACAAGAATACCAATGTCTCTCCCATTTTATCAGGTATAAAAGGTGCTTGTTCTGAGGCAATTGAAGGAATTCGTGGCACAACACAAACAAGGAGATTCCCACGGACACAGTGAGTCACTGGATGTTTTCTTTTGACTGGCAAGTCTCCAAGCATTTGTAAGTTTTTCCATTGTTTCAGCGCCAGAAATTTTATCAGCAAAAGTAAAAAAAGCAAAGGGATATCAGTCCTGGATGTGATGGCCTCTCCTTTCCTACATTAGTTATTAACCTGCAAATCCACCAAAGGGCAGAACCTAATTATTCTGATATGAGTTAATGTTTAGTACAATGTTAGTGGTTTACAGACACTGTGTACACTGTGCTAATATTCCCGTTCCCAACACCCTAAAGACTACGAGAAGGAATACTATTGTATTACATATTTATTAGGAACATAAACACAGATATGAAAATGATGATGGAAATCAGACGTCCATAAGGAAAAAAAAAAGATGAGAAATGCATAAAAAGTAGATAATTTTAGTGTCCAAAGCAACTCTGCATCAGATTAGGTGATATTCAACTATAGCCCACTGACATTTATTCTGTCAAAAAAAAAAGATATAGATGCACAAGGTCACTCCAATGTTACCAATGGCTTACTGGCACTCAGGTCGGAGACATGATACCTGCTAACTCCACAATGCCACGGGCCACAGAATTTCACCTGTGAATCCAGATCTTCTCCCTTCATGCAGAGGTTCGCGTCGATGACGTTGAGCCCCACCAGGAGGCCGGCGATCACGGCTCCCTCCTCCTCCATCATGAGCGCGTTTGGTTCATAAAACTCACTGCGAGAGGGTCAAACATTACCAACCAATCACAGCGCGGTTGGAAAGAAAAGGGATGGGAGAAGCAGCCGTGTGTCGGAGGACATATCCTACAAAGAATTGTTCTGCTCAAAACGGTTACCTCAGCAGGTCTTTTCTGTTGATCAGAGTCTTCATGTAGTCCGACAGCTTCTTTTGCATCAAAGCAAGACGAAGCCAGGCTCTCCCACGCCCAATTGGTGTTCTGCCAATAGGAAACTAATTATTCTTCACTGGTCATGAGGGGAAGCAGCCAGCGGCCCCTCACGTGTAATAAAGATCCTCAAATCAGACCAAACATTTTGTTAAGATAATTAAATTTACAGAATAAATAAGGAAAACTTATAGGACCTTTTCAATTTGTTCTCCTCTTTTTATTTGTCTGTCTGTATGAATGTTTTTATCCCCCCAAACTTAAGCACTAGTTAATTACATTTCATTAGTCATTTATCATTAAACGTACAAGCCTTTCAGCATCTGATTGTAAGCATGCAATATCAGTCAAGAGTTTGAGCACTTGTTTGGGAAAAAATATATAAGTGCAGCCAGGTGAGTTTCTAGCTACTGAAAAGATGAGGGGCTAAGTCGCGTTTTCCTGGGGCTTGTCTGTTGCTTTGCTATAAAACCCCTCCTTTTCAAGGAGAAAATATATAGGAGCAGCACTCAAACAATTGTGTAGTTATGTAAAAATTGTACTGAATAGAACAGAAACTTGAATTTTTAAAAGTGCATTTTTAGATCTCTTCAGGAAGATAAATTATGGAGTAGCACAACACACAGTCACAAAAGAGAATGATCATTGTTTAAATGTAAAGATTTTAAGAACTCTTAAATGTGCCTTGTGTTGGTTTCATCCTCATGTTTCATCTTGTAATGCAAAATTTAGATTAAAAGCGTGCTTACTTCAGTCCTGGGAGGTCCTTCACACTGGCGGTAATTTCACCTGCTTCAGGTGTCAACTTCTCCACCAACTCTAGGGGGCCCCAAAACGACTTGTTCTGTCCAAGAAACGTCTTCTTGGCTACAAACATCACATGACATTTTAGATTTATTATATCAGTTAGTCCCACCTCCCCAGTCCGACATGTCACACAAGGCTCCCGCAGGTCATGACTTACTTTTCAGACCGTGTTTCAGACAGTGCTCCATCACCACAAAAAACTGCTGCAGGGGAGCATAGTCGGAGTCCAAGGTGCGGCCCAGGTTGAGGGCCGACTCGATGAGCCCCTTTATGCTCAGTTTGGCCATGTTCATGAGGTTCAGCCTCTCTATAGCGATTGGGTCCTTTGGATCTAAAGGTAGCAGATAGAGGGCGGAGTTTCACCCACATAGCGCAAAGACAGCGAGCGAGAGGACAAAAACATCCAACACATGCAGGAAGGTAAGATAATACAAAAGTGTGATATGCACAGACGTTAAAGGGTTTGACAAGCTTTAATTGTAATTTCTTTACAAATCTTATGTTTATTCATATCTTTGAAAAGGTTATAAAGCATCTCCTTGTAATCGCATAGAAAAGTGTACAGAACATCTTTCATTACTGCCAGTTACTATTTTCAGAAAGTTGTGATACTAATTACTGTGCTTCTACATAAAACGTTTGTTTAAAAAATAACACTGATTACAGCAGTTACAGTCACAAGTTAGTCCACAAGCATGGAATATTTAAAATCAACCAAACTATTATACAGTATACACAAACAGTAAAACTATCACCTAGCAATAAAAAAATGCCATATTTTATCAACACTAACAGAATCAGATCCTAAGGTGAACCTGAATTTTATCTTGTCCAAAGCTTGTTATTAGGCAGAACCACACCCACAAAAATGGCTTTGACATATATATACATTTTGAAAATACCTTGAGCACCATCTGATCAAAACTCTTTATGAATAAATTCTAGACAAAAAGAGAAAAAAAATGCTATTAAGAGAACAGGTTTTCTCCCTTTGGAGGAAACGCATCTGATTTACATGACAATAGGTCGTAATTCTATTTCAGAACAGCATAGCCCATGGCAACACCTAACAGAGACACGTTATATTTCAGCTTCTTGCAACAGATTTCCTACCTTCATTTTCCACATGGGCCACAGAATTTTTGTTTTTAGAGCAATCGATGTAATGAAATAGTGAGAATAAGTAGGCTGTGGTTCACAAATTTTATCAAAAAAAAAATCGAGAAAGCTGACCAAAAATTCCATCAGCTGTACTTATAACTTCACTCTTCAAAAGCAAAAAAGATGACAAGGACAAATCTAACAAATTCATCAACGTCCAACATCTAGGTAAACATTATTAAACTTTGTATGCCTAGACACTGAATTCCGACTGCACCCAACAAGTGCAGATTTAATTTAATTTAATTTTGCACATTAAAAAGTTCACCTCAACAGTGATTGAAGAACTGTTCACCGATCACAAGTAACCTACAACCATTCAGCTGCCCTCTGTAAACACTTTCCTGCATGTGCTTACAGAAATAAACCTGCATTAAGGTTTGAAAAAATCTTTCACCGATCTTCACTGAACATGGGATAAGAAAATTCACTTTTGCCTTTGCCCTTCACTGTTACTTCTGCTTTCTAACACCTTTCCTGTGTTAACCACCAGCCTCTACACATATAAGACACAGAATTCACATACAACACTATTAAAACACCACGTGCAAAATTCAACACATTTACTGTATATAATCGCTTTGTTGTTTGTACTTCACATTTCTACACTACTTAAATTTCTGCACGATTAAGTTTTCACAGAGTAACCGAGAAACATATCAACCCAGCAAACACAAAACGTTCAAATAATGTTAGCTAAACATTCCTAACGTTCCCTAAGCATTTAGCGAATGTTGTTTGAATGTTTTGTGTTTGCTGGGAAATAAAGAACAAACAGTTATGTTTATAAAATAAATTTTAACTGACAAAACTGCAGGAAAACATAAACGTATGTAACACATAACATGTCTGCATTGAGCTCATGACACGCAACAATCCAGGTCACTGCAAATTTCAGCCCTGAAATAATGTTGTGCACTTAAGTGATATTGATTTTTCCTCACACCACAATTTAAATGTCCAGGGACTTCATTACCATGAGGAACCACAAAGCTCCCTTCTCTTCAGTAAGACAATATATAGGATTTATAAAAAGCAATAATAAATATTTAATGTAACCTACGATTATTGGAAATCCACTGTAGTGATTCCCAGACCTCACTGACTGATCACAATGGAACAACCCTGTTTAATACAAAGCATCCATTTTGTTTACTGTGACTTGCAAACTCTGTATATGCACCAACGTAATACCCTTGTGGGCAGGAAGTTTCCTACAACACGGGACCAGAAACGCGCAGTTAAAATAATCATTTTGTGATATTATTTTCCATCTTCTATTGTTGAACATGCACTAGTAATACTCTAAAAGGGAACACTGTATTTAAATGTTAGCGGGTGACACTGGATACAGCCAGCATCTCTCAGATGCTGTTGCTAGCCAACCGGCCTCACCCCTCTCCCAAGCAGCGCTGGGGTACCATGCAGAGACCTACCTTCGTGGGCTGGCTCGGGGTCGGGGGTGAGGGAGATGTCGTTGAGCTCTCTCAGGCAGAGCCATTCCCCATCCACAGAAACGCGAAAGTTGCAAAGGTAGATGGTCTCACGGGCAGCCTGTGTGATCTTGTCGGTGGTGGGGGTGGGGGCGTCGCTCTGAGGCGTCAGATCAGACATGATGACTCAGCTGGTGCCACAGTGCAAAAAAGCAGGTCCCTCCAGCAGGCCAGGCACTGGAAAAACAAACACGTTCAAGAAGATTAATCCCCCTAACGCCACTCCACCTGTAGTCCTCACTTGTCAACAGTCAGAGAAAAAGAACAGAAGAAATGAAATGTTGATAACAAACCCCCCCCAAACAGTACAGCAGGAGAAAAAGGATGCTCTTCTCTCCTCTTCCTGTGTCTCCTCTCGCTCCTCTCCCGCACAGTTAAGAGAGGGGTTAAAGTCACCGTCTCGAGAACAAAAGCCCCCCCTCTGATGTCTTCTCACATGTGCTGCTCCAAGGCGTTCAGTCAAAGGACTCAAGAGGCTGTGTGAGCGCCTGCTGAAATCACTGTCTTCCACTCCCCTGGCCGGCCGGGCTTCTGCTAATTGGATTGGTTGCGCACTGTGCACTGGGTGTAAACCAAAATGGCCGCCTAATGAGGTACTGTGAGGCTCAGTTGTCACGTGAACAGATGGCCTGGGCGGAGGGGGGGTGGGGATATTGCTCCCAGGATGCACTGCTCACAGAAATGCAGCTCATTCATCACCTAACCCCCAAACCCATTGTCTGACAAGGTTTATTAAGTCAAAAATGATGCTGTCATGGTGTTGCTAAATAAGTGATGGTAATATGATGCACAAGTGATGCAATAAAGTGCACTGAAATCTTTACAATTAATTGTAAAAATTTAAGTAGTAATGCAGAGTAGCCACAAACCTAATATCAGTAATTTATAACAATACGTTACAGGTTATTACTAAATCTGCACTTTTTGCCTTTGAGTCTTTAAACTATTAATAATACTATTGATTTTTATATTTTAAAAGCCCTACAAGGTCAAATGACACTGTGGCTTTTTACTAAGCAAAGGCCAGGTTAATTAATTTAATTGGCAGCATGCTTTATCTTTGGTTTAATTAACACTGACATGTCAATGTCTTCTAGTTATTACTGTAGCGTAGCTGGTAATTCTGTGTTACATCTCCTCCAAAAGTCAAGCATGCAGATACTTAGCTCTAAGACATTACATACTGTCCTTTCCATTTAACACCAACACAAATATTTAACCCCAGCCTTATCTCCTTAAAGGAAACTGACAACGCAGGCAGTCAACACACACTCGTGCTTCTGTGTTGTAGCCATTATTTAAACATGCAAACAAACGTACAGGTTAACTACTGGTTATTGATAATAGTTTTATATTTTCTGGTATGACATGTTCTAAACAAAGGTAAAAACCAGTTACTAAAGTGGTGATTTAATGAAGCATTCTCACTTGCTAATTTGTTCTCAGAGAGAAACTAATAATAATAATAATAATAATAAGTCTATCTCTTATTATTCTACATTTTGCTTATATTGTCCCTACTCTGTTACTTTTTCACTAAGTTCCTCTACTATTTCTTTGCTGCTGCAACACTGAAAATTTTCCTGCTGTGGTACTGATTAAGGATTATCTTATCATAAAACCATTACATTACAGTATTTACAAAGAAAAGACAGGTAAAGGAATGCAGGTTAATGCATTATATGCACATTCACTCTCTGTCTCACAGCAGTTTTCAAACCCAGCCTCAACATGGATAGTTTAACTAGGGCAACACAGCTTGCATGCTGGGTAAATTTTTAGATGAGGTATATCAACGTGATGCAGTATCTAAACAGTAATGGTCCTAAGGTTATGTTGGCGTACAAAGTTAAAGTTAGTGAAGTGAATGAAATTAGTATTGACGTTACATTTAAGCATTCTTTTATGAACGTTGTATTTTAACACATTTGCCTGTATTCAGTAATCATTACCAGTAATTGTATTCAAATTATAATAATAAATGAATAGCACCAAACTGGTGCCAATGACAAACAATGCTTAATTAGGAGCGTTCACTTAAATGATCATTATAACAATAAATGGATTAAAATATCAAAAATGTACCGTAACTGTTAAAAACAATAAGAAGCAATGTCGTAAAGTCTTTGTTATGCTTTCACAATTCTTATTAAAATGTAAAAGCTTGTTTATAATTTCTGGATTGACACAGTAATTATACAAAATGTCAGTATTATTTGGCATTAAGGTTCAATTAACAGCAGAAACTGGCTGAAACAAAAAACCTATAGCCACTGCGGCCCTACAGAACTGTGCTTCGACAGGCCTGTCCTACAGCCACAAGATGGCAATATTGCTCAAGAAATCCCCCGTCCCTCCATGCTGGCATCACAGCTGACCCTTATTTTCAATCTTGTCACCCTGCTAAAAACGCGTCATGTTGATGAACCAGGCATTTGTAGAAAAGAAAAACTGAAAAAGTAAGAAGCATATCAGTATATGTCACTTGTACAGGCGAGGTCTGATTGCAAGCACGGAGTAAAATGAGAAGTTATTGTAACAGCGTAGGCAGCACAGTGGCGTGGTGGTTAGCACTGTCGCTGCGCACCTCCAGGCCTGGCGTTCAATTCCCACCTCGGGTCTGTGTGCGTGGAGTTTGCATGTTCTCCCTGTGCTTGGTGGGTTTTCTCCGGGTGCTCCGGTTTCCTCCCGTCCAAAGTTTCCTCCATAGTCCAAAGACATGCGGGTTAGGTTGATTGGTGTGTCCAAATTGCCCATTGTGTGTGTGTGTGTGTGTGTGTGCGTGCGCCCTATGTGCTCTGGGATGGGCTCCAGGTTTCCCCGCGACCCTCACCAGGAATAAGCGGTTAATGGATGGATGGATGTAACAGCGTATGGTACGAGGCGATTTAGTATACAGCACACCTGTCGTCTAAACGAATGCTGGATGAGCCGAGGGTGCGCAGACCGTGGAAAGTGGCGTGCGCTTGGAGCGCGAAAGTTACTTTCGGTTCTTGCATTTTCTTGTTTCAGTCCCAGGCGAACAGTGTTACGCAACAGTTTGCGAATCGTTTTGTGGGAAAATCCCGCTGAAATTATCCACAAGGGAATACAAACCAGGGGCTTTCTGGCAACAAAACTCAGCAATTTGCTGTCAAACAACCCCAATATAACTCGTTAATTTGAAATTGTAACCGGACGTTTATCAGTATCAGAAGCATTACTAATAATGTTTAAAAATACAGTGTGTTTAATTGTGTAAAGTTTATATTTGTCTAATATATAAAATGATGGACTATATTTTCCATGTTTTTGTTTGCTTGTTTTTAATTTGTGTGTGCAGAATTTTTTTTTTTTAATTAAAGTTGGATTAATGTAATTGACTAAGTCTCATTTGACTTTTTATTATCAGAAATGTTTGAATTATAGCATAATTATAAATCTGTTCTAACAGATCTCCACACTATATTCAGAGGACCACATTGTATTCACAACAAACTATATACAGTACATTATATCAACTGTTTTCAGAGTTGGCTGGTTGCCCTGGGTTTTGTCAAAAACACACATCCTCATAAGCCAATGAATGTCAAAGAACAATTAAACAATTAAAATCCAGTATATATAGTTTACCTACATTGTATAGCATAGTTTAAATGAATAAGGTTGTATATAGTTTGTAGAAAAGTCAGTATTTGGAATGTGTTTTCCCACAGATGTTTGCATACTTTCTAATGCAAAGTATTGTTTGAAAAAAATAATATAAACAACTTTATGTTGTCAGGAGGAGGTGCAGCAAAGCACTCCTTTCTGCTGTTTGGTCTGTCATGATATCACTGTCCACGGCCATCAAGATTTTCTTCTCAGTCTTCAACATAAAAGCCTGCAGATGGTCCTGAGACATGGTGCTTCGCGGTCTATTCTTGATGAATTTCATTGTGGAAAAGCTCCTTTCACAAGCAACTTGAGTGACTGACAGAGTAAAGAGAAATTTGTATGCCAGTCCAAGGACATCGTATGCATGGTCAACAGGTTATATCAGGTTAGAATGCAAAAACAACATATTGCACCGTTTCTGCATTAAGTGCACATCTTGATCCTGTCATCTTGCGGTTCTTTATCTTCATCATCATCATCAGGTTCCTCACCTCTGACTTGATACTCTTGTAAAGATGGCATCTTCAATGTTTCCCAGTGTTCTTCCAGGCTTTTTTTTGGAAAATTGTTTTTGTTAGGAACAAAGGGAGAAATAGTCAAATACAGAACACTGCAACATTGAGGTTCCACAATTTAAACATTAAACAAAAACAAGGTATACAAAACAACAGGAAGAATGGGGGGGTGAAAAAACAAAGGAGGACAGTTAAAAAAAAAAGTTCTCCTGAAGTTGCAACCCCTGAACACACCAAACCAGACAATCACAAAAAAAGGAAGAAAAGAAAAGGGGGGGGGAGTGGGAGGGCGCAGTCCTATATCAAAGCAACATGGCCAACAAAACTGAGACGCTAGTAGTAACACGCGTCCTGAGCCTTGAACATCTAGAGAAGGCAGCAAATGAACATATGCAAGAAAAGAGGCCCATCTCTTATAAAATTAGGCATTGGAGCCCCTCAAATTAAATTTAATCTTCTCCAGATGGAGAATATGACAATACATCGTCCAGCCAGGATGAAGAATAAGGCAGGATGGGAGTCTTCCAATGCAGCAGAATTCTTCTGCGAGTCACCAGAGAAGCAAATAACAAAACATCTGCCTTGGCACAAGGGAGATGCAGAACCCCGCTGACCATCCTGAAAATCATCAAAAAAGGGCAGGGTTGTAACTGAACATCCAGTGCCTTGGACATAACCCTGAAGAACCGCACTCCGAGGTCTGGGCACATCTCCCGACCAGATAAACAAAGAAATAAGCTTGTCTAGTGAAATAAAAAAAGGATTTAGGCAGGAAGAGAGGGAGGCATTGAAAAAAGAGAAGCCTAGGCAACACGTTCATCTTAATAGTGTGAATTCTACCAATCAAAGAGAGAGGAATAGTTGTCCATGAATTGAGATCAGCCTTAATTTTCAAGACCAACACCATGAAGTTGTTTAAATAATGAGTAATGTCAATCCTCAAATACCACAATCTATCAGGAGAAAAACAAAACGGTAAGAGACAGGGGGCAATCTAATTAGCTAAGAGGCTGAGGGGGAAACAGTCACTCTTGGAAAAATTTAACTTGTATCCTGAAAACGACCCAAAAGTTGACAGGAGATCAAAAATATGATCAATAGACTGGAGGGGATCAGTAATATACAACTGTAAATCATTCGCGTATAAAGACACCTTGTGCTCAATGCCACATCTATGAACACCGGAAAAAACTGAAAAAGACTTAAGTGCTATAGATAGTGGCTTGATAGCCAGGGCAAACAGGAGAGGGGACAGCAAGCAACTCTGACATGTGCCCCTAGAGAGTGGAAAGTAGTGGGACAAAACATGGCCCATCCTAACACATGCCAAAGAGGCAGAGTACAAAAGATGCACCCAGGCCACATAATTAGGGCCCAACCCAAACCTCGCCAAAATGGAGAACAAATAATCTCATTCTACCCTTGCATTTTTTGCATCCAGTGAGACAACAATTTCTAGTAGAGAAGAGGCGGAGGGATTAAAAACAATAATCAGCAAGTGACGGACATTCGAGGATAACTGACACCCCCAGATCAATCCCGTCTAGTCCTCCAAGATAAGATCAGGGAGAAAGGGGTCAAGTCTGTGAGCTAGAATTTTGGCCAAAAGCTTTACGTCCGTGTTGAGAAGGCTGATAGGCCACCAGCTGCCACGTTCCCTTGGGTCCTTATCCTTCTTCAGTATAAGAGAAACAGATGCCTGAGACAGAGTAGGAGGGAGAGAACCCCGAACAAAGAAGTCATTAAACGTGTTAAGGAGAGGAGGGGCTAACTGAACCGCAAATTTCTTATAAAAGTCTATCAAAAACCTGTCAGACCCTGGGGCCTTCCCATTTTGCATGAGTTTGAGGCAACCGGTTATCGCGTCTTAACGAAGATGGGCATCCAGACTACTCTTGGCAACGTTGTCCAATACAGGGAAGATGACATTGTTCAGAAATTTGGGCATAACTGAGGGATCTGTGGGAGGTTCAGACTTGTAGAGATTCCTAAAATGCTCAGGAAAAAAAAAAGAATTAATATTTGAAGGGTCCATAATCAGACAGTGGGAGGAACCATATAATTCTGAAATGAATCTAGATGCGGACTGACGCTTAAGTTGATGGGTAAGGAGGTGACCAGCTTTATTCCCATATTCATAACATTTCCCCCTAAGCCTGCACAAAAGACATTCTGTCGTACCAGTAGAGAGGAGATTGAACTCAGTTTGTAACCGAAGCCTATTAACATATAACTCAGGAGTGGGAGTTGTGGCATACCTCGAATCAATATCAAGGATAGAATGCAAGCGCTCTGCTTGCTCTGCTTGGCAACATGCAAGCTGTAAGAGATAATTTTGCCACAAATAACAGCTTTAGAAGTTTCCCCAAAAAAGAGGGGGAGGTGGATTCTATGTCAGTGGTTTCCAAAAAAAAATAAATACTAGAGGAGACATATTCACAAAAGCACTCATCAGCCAAGAGGCCTGTACTGAACATCAATTCGCATGAGAGCTCTCCGAAGAGACTAGTCTACCAACACTGGGACATTGTCAGAAATAACTATAGCAGCGTATGTAACATCCTGCTTAGAACAGAACAGGGCCTTGTCTATAAAAAAATAATCAATGAGTGAATAAACATGGTGGACGCTCGAGAAAAAAGAGAATTCCTTATACGTCAGATATAACAAGTGAAATGGGTCAATACAACTAATTTGCCCCATCCATAAAAAAAAGAGTCCTTGACATAAGGGAGGTAGGAGACCTGGGACAAGACCAAGCAAGCCTAGGATCAATGACACAGTTAAGGTCACCTCCAAAGATCAGATGGTGAGACTGCAAATGGGGAATTCAAGAAAGAAGGGATGAAATAAAGCCAGGTGTCATGGCATTAATCATTGTTTTGTGTTTTAGTGCCACCATGTGGTTTCTTTTGGAATAGGATAGTGTTTTAAGAAAACACAGTGTTTATGGAGTCTGACATGATCACATAATCATAGATGAGTCTCTTGAAGGAAAATTACATCGGGATTAAGACCTTTCAAATGAGAGAAAACCCTAGATCATTTAATCGGGCCACCCAATCCGCGAACATTCCAGGTAATAAACCTAATATTACAGCCACTAATGCCAAAACCTGCACAAAGAGTAGCTATGGAACTGGATGGTCAAAAGGAGATGAAAGAGTGAAAATGAAAGCGCAGAGGCATGCTAAATAGTAATGCCATATGACGTTGAGGACGCACCCTGCTGATTAGTTTTATATGTTTTAGTTTCGGCTAAGTTACATTACCAGCAGGACTGTGTCGAGGTACTGCGACGTGCTCGGTCCCTAGGTCCACTTCGCTTTAAGGGGGAAAAAGTAGCCATATTCCCCAATTACGCTCCGGGTGTGGCCAAGGCCCGTAAGGCTTTTATAGAGGTTAGAAAGCTTCTGCAGGGACGAGATGGTGTACGTTTCGGCATTTTGTATCCTGCGCGATTCCGTATCTTTTATAAGGGCGAAGATAAGATATTTACTGATCCAGATAAGGCTATGCATTACGTTGCGGGTACTATTACTGTCCCTGCAGAAGCCAGTTCTTAATTGTCAGGCTTCACTGTTTGCAGTGAAGTCTGTGAAGGATGAACATATTTCGTAATGTTGGCACCTGGATGATAAAAACGGTACTTATCCAAAACACTTTAAATTGGGGTGATTATGTTGATGTTTCAATTTGAATTTCAGTAGATTGAAACTTGTAATTAATGCTTTATAATTGTATTGAGGAAGCTGTTGACTTGTTTATGAAATTTAGATGTTTCATGTTTATGTGTTGGTTCAGTTGGAGCCTGATTTTTGGCTCAATAAGAAACCAAATAAGCACATTATGTGTGGATATGTTTGTTTGGGTTGGGTAAATAATCTTGTTTTCTTGGGTGATAGGACTAGGGTTCATGCCAGTCAGCAGAATTTTTAAATTTCTTCTTTCTCCTGTTTTTTTATTTTATTATTATTATTTTTTATTATCATAACTCTTTTTTCCACCCTTGTGGCTATATTTCACTTTCTGGGAATCGGCAGTTTCACCTTTTCTATTACTTCCTCATGACAAAAACAGGTGCTTCTTCTAGACTGTCTGATTAATTTCGTTACTTGGAACGTTAAATCTCTAAATCATTCTGTGAAGCAGAAAAAGGTCCTTATTCATTTACAACGCCTCAAAGCTGATATTGCTTTTCTTCAAGAGACCCATCTGAGCACCTGTGATCAGTCTAAATTAAGGGAGGGTTGGGTTGGACAATTATATCATTCCAATTTCCAGTTGAAGGCGAGGGGGGGCCGCTATTTTGATTAATAAAAACCTACCATTTGTCGCAACAACTGTAGACTCAGATACTGCAAATGGTGGTGGGTTGCCATATCTCCACTGCAGATACTGCAGATGGTGGTGGGTTACCAACCCACCACCTTATTATAGGTGGTGTCCTTTCTACTGTTTTGGATTGCAGTTCTCCAAAGAAAATGTCTATCTCTAAATCAGCAAAAGCTATACAGAATTTCTTGGAGACTTATAGACTAGCAGACGCTTGGCGATTCCGAAATCCTACTACCAGAAAATACTCATTTTACTTTCCAGTACACGATACCTTTTCACACAGATTATTTTTTGTTAGATAAAAAACTTCTTCCTCTTGTAACACATTCTGATTATAAAGCCATAGTGATATCAGACCACTCCCCACTCACTATGTCGATTGCTATCCCCAGTGCAGGATCCAACTATCGTCCTTGGAGGTTCAAGTGCTCACTACTTTCAAATGAGAGGTTTGTGAGTTTTATGAGATCAGAAAGAGAGTTTTTTTTAACATCAACCAAACTCCTGGTATGTCATTTTCAACAGTATGGGAATCCTTGAAGGCATATTTAAGGGGGCAGATTATTTCTTTTTGTGCAAAACAAAATAAGGAGACTACAGAATGATTTACAAAGCTCGCAGATAAGATAAAGGAATTGGATTCAATATGCAGTGTGTCACCTACACCAACTGTACTTAAACAACGCCAATTATTACAATTAGAATATAATCTGATCTCGACAAAACAAGCAGAATATCTGATTTCTAAATCACACCTCTAATTTTACGAGCACGGGGAAAAAACGGGTAGACTTTTGGCCAATCTGTTGCGGCAGCGATTGGTTCAACAAACTATACCAGAAATTTAAAATGATCATGGTATGAAGTGTACTGCTAATTTAACAATCAATGACTGTTTCTTTCATTATTATAAATCACTATATATTGCTCCTTCATCTGCCGATATCCCAAGATTAGAGACCTTTTTTCAAAATTTATCTATTCATACCATAAGTGTAGATACAGTATCACAATTAGATGAGTCTATATCTGAGATAGAAATAACCCTAGCGATTCGAAGTATGCAATCTGGTAAATCACCAGGGCCAGACGGATTTCCGTCAGAATTCTATAAAATTTTTTCCAACCAGCTCACCCCTCTGTTGGCATCAGTTTTTCAAGAAAGTTTTTCCTCTGGATCGTTACCTCCTTCTATGCGCCAAGCAGTCATTTCTTTAATTTTAAAGAAAGAAAAGGACCCTCTGGACTGCAGCTCATATCGTCCAATTTCGTTGCTGAATACAGACACAAAAATCTTAGCAAAAGTTCTGGCCCACCGTCTGGAGACTGTTCTGCCTTCTTTTATTTCACCTGACCAAACGGGCTTTATCAAGAACAGATATTCTTTTTTTAATGTTAGGCGCCTGTTAAATATTATATATAGTCCATCTTTATCTGATACTTTGGAAACAATTATTTCCCTTGATGCTGAAAAAGCGTTTGATTGAGTGAATTGGGATTTTCTTTTTTACACTCTTTTTTTTCCACAAATGTTTTTATTGAATTTTTGTGTTTTTTACAAAAAAAATTACAATAACACAGTACAAAAACCTCCCCCCAACCCTCCCACCCCTGCCACACTCTCGGCACCACTAAGGAGCACCGACAAAAATATGCAATACATTTATGTAGGCAAGTCAATCAGAAATTGCAGGAAGGGTGACCAAATTCTGTAGTTCTCCAGTTTTCCTTTTGCCAGATAGGTCAATTTTTCCATTGCCAGGTTACAGGACATCTCTCTAAGCCAATGATCCAGAGTGGGTCCATGAATGTCCTTCCACTT
>JABJVR010000095.1:4628966-4649986 GCA_025773905.1 Chitala chitala | reverse complement strand
CACCCCCCCCCGACCCACCAAGCGCGCCCCGGGGTGTGCGGAAAAACCGCCCCACCCGTCCCGCACCCCACCTGGGGGGGGGGGGGGGGATAAAAGAGAATCCCAGCCCTAATTTGGTGTCAAGCTTTGTCGAGACAAACTGAAGGCTAAAATCCATGTGCAAACGTTAAAAAAGGAGCGGCTGGGGGGGGATAAGGTGGTTCAATACGGCAGCCATACTTAACTCCTTGGTGTGGGTGGGGCGGGGGGGGCGCTACCTGTGAACGGGCAAGTGTAGGCCGTTGAGCGGCTGGTGGGGAGCGGTGGTGGGGGGGTGCAGCTCCAGCTGTGTGAGCAGTGAGAAGTGGTCTGAGGGAATGTGGGGGTGCGGGCAGCCCGTGATGCAGTTCTCCTCCAGCCACTGTGGCTCCAGAGGGCCCAGCACACCTAACACGCTCATGTGAGACTTGGAGTAGAAGATGTAGTCAATCACGCCCTGGGAGGGAGACAGGGAGGGGGGATGCCAGGCCGGCGGGTCAGAGAGCGGCACACACCTCGCGCAATGCACTGCTGGGTTTCAATGTAAATCCAGCTAGTGTACACACAGACAGAACGTTCAGGCTTGGTAGTGGTGTTTCAAAAGGCAACACAAGTGGAACACAAGTTACATAAGGGTTATGTTCCCATGGTAGCATTATGTTTAATATTGTGTATATATATACATTTTTACAGATTTTATATATATATATATATAGTGTCATGGTAGCATACAGTTAAAAAGGGAGGGGTTGTATTTATCTACAAACACCAGGATTAAGGGTAGGCTTTATGGGCTTCATTTTAACAATTTCTAAATGCCAACACCCTCAAAACATACCTACTAATTTCCACCACTGGAGGGAAACACTGAGCTCATCCTACCTTGAAGTCATAGGTGTAATTGGTGTAAGGCATGAGGTCGTTCTCGTAGGCGCTCTTGAGCTGGAAGCTGTGCGTGATGCTGCCCTCTGACGTGCTGCTTTTCCCATTACAGCTGAAGTTGGTCAGACATTCGCTGTAACGAAGCTCCTTGAAATCTTTGTGATTTTCTGCCACTCCCCCGCTGCTCAAATACTCAACTACTCCTGCAAAAATTAACAACATAACATTTAAAAGTAATTTCAACCTATTTAAATTCTTGCATATAACATGTATACGGACTTAAGAAATACTCCTTATGCTGAGCTAAACTGACCCTCTCATTCCCTATTTTTTTCCAACTCAAAACGTTGTTAGATGTGTGTTTGTACCATAATGCAAATTTTGCAACAAAAATTCTTTACACATATACTTGTACATTAAGTTGTAGCAAAGATTGTATTTGCTGGGAATTAACTGTTGCTGTACCCTTAAAGGTGGTAAACAGTGAACACCAGAGCATAAAAACCACAGCACAATGCTTCAGAATGACTTGGATTTAGATTAGATTGTATCAGCACTGTTCTTCTGCTCTTCTGCGAAGGACAAAGGCTGCTCTAACATCCGATGGACAAAGCACACAAACGCGGCAAGATATTTGCGTACCGGAGTCCGGCAGCGAATTGAGGTCTGCGCACAAGACGATGGGTATGGAGCTGGAGTCGACGGCGTCAGAGCCACAGACCTCCGACTGCGAGGCCTTCTCCACGATGCTCTTCAGCTCCGAGACAAACATCACGGTCTGGATGAGCTTCACATCAGAGAACTCAGGGTCCCAGTGCATGTGGGCGTTGGCCACCAGGAGCAGCTGCCTCCCCTGTGCAGGCTGCGTTCCTGCGTTGCAATCATGCAGCATGCGCAACAGTGATCATACTTTGCAACTGATGGCGCAAGCTAATGTCAGAAACCGCAGTTCGCATTGCCACGGGACACCTCGGCACGCTGCTGACCCGAATTCCCTGGACTCCTCACGATCTCTCAAAGCACTAGTGCCCTCCAACACGCATACTGCACATTCTGTGTGTACGCACCCGTTTGAATTGCGTGTGAAATGACGAAACAATAACTGTACCATTTATCTTCTGGCTGATAAATCTCAATTTTAAATGAATAACCCTTGCAATGCAAAGCAGAAAGTATTTTACATCAATTTGTGTGGTAGTTTAAGTCTGACCTAACATTTTATTATATAACTGAGCTTGTATAAAAAAAAAAATAATAATTATCTGAACAATTGTATTAAATTTAGTTGCGTTAACTTGCTATTAGGGCTGGGCAATGAAACAAAAATAATTATTACAAAATACGTTTTCCTCAATAGAAGCATAAGACAAGGTTGATACAATGTCGATAGAACTCGTTCATCCATGTTTTGACAGGCTACACAAACCAGCCAATGATAATGAGAGTAGCACCGTACCGAACCAATCGTGTGGCTGGAATAGAGTTACAGCCACGTCACGTTAGGTTGATGCACACAGCGTAGGAACAGCAGCCGGCAGCAACAATCGTACTAATGTTTGTGCTAATGAAGCCGTGCACAGCAGTATGTTGGGAGTGACATAAAAGAGACAATTACAATAGAAATGTTAACGAAAATGCGAACAACAACGTTACTGAAGAAGACACCCAAAGAATACTGCCCAAGGCTCAAAAAATGAGAATACTGTTGAAAAGAAGGGTCAGAGGAATTTGGTAGTGTGGAGATATTTTGGCTATTTAAAGTCTGACAAGAAGCAGATTAGTGTGCACTACAAATTGTGTTGACAGCTCATTGTGGATTTCGGTTTAACCTTGGTTCAATTTCTGACAAAAACCAAATATATATTTATATAATATAATTTAAACCAAAATTAAGCATATGATAACTTCACACCCCACAGGGGAGTAAAAAGGAACCTTTAAGCCTGACAGAGACAGCGATTTGATATAGTATTTTATAGTATCGGTACTGACTGAAATGAAAAAGTATCGTGGTAAGATTTTTTTTTTTCCCCATACTGCTCAGTCCTACTTGCTGTACACGACAACACGCGACTGGTAAAAAATGTTTAATTACTTTTTCAAATGTCCCACTGTGACCTACAATAATCATGTTGGTTATTATTTACACTCTTATTGTAAAGGTTTAAAAAAAAAAAAAAAAAAAAAAAAAAAGAGCTCTTACCTCCTGAAAACACGTCCTTATTGGCCTCTAACAGAACAGCGACACCAATGTTGTCTTTCGTCATTACTCGATTCAACATGACCTCTGATCCTTCCGAATTCGCCATGGCAACCTGGTTGAACTCTACGGTGTGCTTCTGCACAAGACTGAATCTGAAACATGAATTTAAAAATCATTACAATCTGTATGGAAACAGACAGATTCATCCTCCTGAAACACAGAAAGCATATAAACACAGTTTCATCCCGTTCCCTCGATATTAAGGGCTTCTTAACTTCTACGTCACGTTCAGCCACACGGTCATTTTTACGCAAACTAACTGTGACTACGTACATTCAATTGTTGACAAATCGGTGCTATTACTTTTAAGATGAAAAGTTATCTAGTGTGTCAATAATGCGTACAGCACATGCAGTATACAGAATCAAAAACGCTGAATATTCCACATTGTTGCCAACAGATACAAAAAATTCAAGGCGGCTCATTTACGAACTTCTCCGTTTTGAAGAATATTGCACAGCCGTCCACATGTTTTCTCTCCGACTCCGACACCAGTTTGGCACGAGACTTTGGACAGAAGAAGCCATCATACCCACGCTCTTTCAGTGTCTCAAGAAAGAAGGCGTAGTATTGCTCCGTTTCTACTTCCTGCAGAAACAAAGCAAACAAGACAGGTCTGTGTGCAGGTGACTCTCACTTACCCAAAATCAGTTCTACATTGGACTAAACTTCAAATCCGTGCTTAACACCAGAAACCAAAACGGTCTGGTGTAAACGCAACACAAACAGCTAACTCATTAACCCGTCCACGCAATAAACACAAGGCTGAACATGTTTCAACGCTGTCAGTTTATATACCTCCAGCATCTTTCGCTCTATTTAAACAGCAGATACAAAGCAAAGCCAACCAGCAAACATCTTCCCGTTTCTTTTCTCTGCAAGCTAACCTGAAGCGTAATGATGTCAGCGTCACAGTTGGTGATCTCCTCCATGATGCCCTTCTTCCTGTACTCCCAGTTCAGCGCCCAGGACGGACAATAACCGTACAGCTGCGTCGTGGCGTACTTGTCACACAGGACATTGTAACACATGACTGTGAACACGGCTGTGGGGAGCGGGAGAAAGGAGAAGGGAATGAAGAGACGCAGGCCTTTAAACATCTGGCCATCTGTAAAACAACCTTAGGCACTACTTCCAATGGCAGAACCTTTGACAGAGTTGCAGACCTGTGGAGATCATCTGGTCACGTTCCTTCAGTGTGATCCAGGGTCTTTGAGGAAGTTGTTCTGGGTGCACTAATAACAATAGAGTTTCACACCATAAATAACTGCCTTTGAAACTAAACTTTCAAAACAGATCTTAAAAGATACGGCAATTTACTTTTAAAACAGCACCAGGATATGTACGTTAGCAATGTGAAATAATAATGAACAGAAAAAAAAAAGATCATCTGTCAGGAAACTTCTACCTGCAAGATTGTCAAGCATGTAATTTAGTAGCTTTCTCGTTCCATCAGGCTCCTGGTAGAGGTTGAGGATGTCTTGTGACAAAGGATTTCCTGAAAACAATGCACCCTGCTGTCATCCTCACACCGATCAATGAGAATGTGACTGAAAGCAAACTTGAACATTCAGAGTAAACACCTGTTCATATCTTTCCCATAGCAATAATTCTGGTTTATAAAAAGTGACGAGCAGCTACCAATATTAAACAAAACAGCAACATGAACGGTTTGTTCATGACATGCACTGCATAGCAAGAGAATTATACCGACACAAGAATAAAACTAATTTTAAGTACCTTTCAAGCCCAGGGTCTGTAGTTGAAACAGCCGCCCAAGTTCATATGGGAGAACCCGTAAAAGATTGTTATTTAAAAGCAATTCCCTAAAAACAGTATACAGAAGTCACAGTGAAAAGAGCGCCAACATCTTTCATGTACCCATAATCCCTTAACTATGACCACGGATAAGCCTGAGTTCCATCCATAGCTGGGTGTATGTCTATACAGCAATTCAGTGTTGTGTAGGAAAGGCAATGGAAAAGGGAATCAGGTTTATGGCCAAGTATGTTTTTTTTTTTTTTACATACAAGGAATTTGTTCTCCGTATTTAACCGATCCTCCTGGGGGGGGGCAGTGGGCAGCCACACGTGGCACCGGGGAAGCTAGCGTTCTGAGCGTCTTGCTCAAGGACACACCTGGCACCTGGGCTGAGATTTGAACCAGGAGACTTCCACATCCCAGCCTGATGTTCTACCCACTGAGCCACCAGGCCGTCATGTGTATTGCGCAGATAAAGCTATTCAGCATCTTTATATGTGTTACATATTGCACTGCTCTGGGCTGTAGAGACACCACATGGGTTGGCATACATCTCAGTGCTAGATCTCCCAGCAAACAGGGAATGTTCCGAGAACATTTCAAGAACATCCAGAAAATTCTGGGGATGTAAGTGACTGTTCTGGGAACTTTCCTAGTTTGCTGGGCTTGACTGACTTAGACTGGCATTTACAGGTAAAATGTTTCCGCACAGCACAAGTGTAAAGTACTCTGGAACTGCAGACTACCTGATCACAAGGGCCACATGACTACCTTAATGCTAAGGACACATGAATGCCTTCATGCTATGCGACGCTCAGGTGGTAAGAATGGGCTAAATGCTCACACACGTGCCCCCACCGACCTGAGAGACACCATGTTTCCAAGCTCAGCTGGAAGGCTGCGTAGTTTGTTAGAGGACAGGTTCAGGTAAACTAGGTTTTGGAGCTTGGCGATTTCAGGTGGAATACGGGTGAGGTTGTTGTCGTTGAGGTGCAACGCCGTCAGGTGCGTTAGTGTCCAGAGCGAACAGCTCAAGCTCCTTACTCGACCTGGAAAAGGAGGACAGTCACAGGAGCGTAATTTTCCAGAAACATCCGGAGATGGACATAATGCATTCGGTTTTTCTACGAAGTACGACTCAGACGCATTTATATGAAGGCTACTTCTTCCAGTTTTTTTGTTTACAAAAACAAGCATTACCGGAGATTTATTTCACAGGCCAAAAAATTACCAATTGCTTGCTGACAAAAACAAGAAGTGACCTACCAATCAGTGAGTGGGTACTAACCAGAAATCTCCAGCTCTGACCAGTGAGACTTCTTCCCATTGGCTGCCTCCTCAGCTGACATGATGGTGTATAATCTCCGGGGGTCAGGAGGATCATATTTTTCCTTTGGCATACCTGTTAATCTGGAGAAATTTGCCATAAAGTCAGTTTTAAAGTCTAAGGAAATTTCCTCATTATTTCCCCCACAGACAGATGGAAGCACCACACGAAAAAACGAATTTAGGTAACCGTGTCAACTAAAAAACGCAGCTAGCAAAGACATAAAGCAGGCCAAATGCTCGGTGCCCAAATTACAGATGTATTGGTGAAAAAAGTTATGAAAAACAACTCGGCACAGGCCGCCCTGATAAACTGCACCGCCAAGCAGGTGAAGTTTCAACAAGTTAAAGTTGACTGACAGAGACAGACGGATGCCTAAACACACTTTAGTGCAAAAGTACAATGTCAAAAATTACCAGCAATCAAACATCTGTGAGTATCTACATGTGGATGGTATTTCAACTGGAGGAAGTCCAAGGATTCTTTCAACACAAAATATGTTGCAAAGTGTTAAACATTTTAGTTATTACCCAATCAGATCACTGCACCACCATATAACAATCAAGGAAGAAGAAAAAAACACATAGGTTCAGACACTGTTCCCTCATGGCGTTCTCATATTCCAGGATAATAATGTCTCAACTCACACCAGAATGAAGTCAAACACCTTCTGTGGCAAAGTAGATTCATACCACCTTCAGCGATCAAAGACGTTCAGCCTTTTCTTTTTGAAACATTTTGCAATGTCAAACTTGACACAGCTCAGAATTTGCAACACAGAAGTGTAAGAAGGATGGGAACTGTTTTTAAGGCATAGGGCAGACCCATTCCTTATTACGTCCTTCACTTGGGCTACTGTTACGAACAACACTAATCTTCCCTAACTACATTTTCCATAGCTGAACCACATACATGTCTTTCAACCAAAACATAAAAGATTTACAGAACCGTTAAAATTCTGGAGTATTGTTTTAATAAACACATACACAACAATAACTGTAAAAAAGTTTAAACTAATTCAGAATCTGCAACTAAAAATTCTGTCAAATCCATGTGTGAACCATTTGCCAGGATTTAAAAACAATACCAAGTAAGGCACACATATACTTTAAAAAGGATATTCCCCATATCCCAAAAGTTATACTCATCCCATATAATACTATGTACTCTTAACCAACACATTCTTTCCTCGAATAAAGTGAGCAAATAATGGTGGAATATGCAAATTCCAGAGATTTCATTGGATGATGGGTTGTGGTACAAGCAGCATGTCATCTGAGTAACGTTTAAACTTGGCCGTTTTAATATGTATGGCTATTAAATATGCAGTCGCTGTCAAGCTGTTTTCCACTATCTTTGTTATGTTTGAGAATTCTTAAATTCATTTTCAAGAATATGAAATGCGCTGGATTATTCAGAAATTTTGAAAAATTGATCTTTCATTAAATGTCAAAATGTAGCCGTTTTACAAGTCATAACAGTGATACGAAAACGAACACAAAAAAAAACATTATCCATGACTAATCTCTAAATTAACACTGCGGCTAAATATTTCATCTAGAAATCTGTTCAGATCCTTTAACACTTCAAGACCTGTTAAGGAATGATGACCTTTAACAAATAATTCCATCTCCCAATTAACAAAGCCATGCTTTTATGATGTTTTTCAAAGCCAGGGAATACAGTTGTTAAATAACTAGCCAAAACACCACAAACACACACACACACACACACACACACACACACACAAACTAAATTTAATACATTGCTAACACACACTCAATACTCAAACAAGAACTTGTTTGAAGCATGGAAAGTTTACAGTTCTACATATTGCACAAAGATTAAAAGTGGCTTGATGTTTGACTGACGTCATCTAATACACTGCTGTACAAAATGGCCAAGGTGATGGAGAGATTGAGCATTATTTTATGGTGGGACAGTGCAGTCTGTACACCTGCACACAGGCATTATACTGGGCCTTTGGGGTCAATGGACAAAGTTTAGCCTGACGGCTGAACACCAGCAAAAGTTTGAACGAGAATATGTAAGGTTCAAAACTTTTGGCTTCAATGTTGTTGGACTTCACTTTTACATTACTTATTAACACAGCAGCGTCCATTCTTCACCAGACGATTCCTACTCCAAAGGGGGCTTGTCTGCACACACACAGAAATATAACTTCAGACTGACATTTGGCACCGTTACTACCGATTCCAAAATAGACCATGACATCCAGCACTCAAAATTGCACCCTTGTGTGTCCTTCAATTTCCTGCTTTATTCTTAGCAATCCGTTTAATAACAATGTCCAGATTTGATATGCACAGCATATTGTTAACACAATAAATAAGGAAACGGATATTTTAATTTAATTTCCTTCCCCTTGTTACAGGGTCACCCCGTTCCACATCCCGGCCGGACCGCGCCGACACTGTCCCGAGCTGTCAAACACACGCACGTGTCGCCAAACAGAAATGCCAAAACTAGCCACGAAGTAACTTCGTGTGAAACTGCAAAAACACTTACAAAGCCTGTTTGATCACTACTCCAAACAAGAAACTATGCTTTCAACGCTATCGCAGCTATGTGTCCACCCAGCCAACAAGTTGTTACGCGACCCCTCTTGGGTTGTATGTTTCAACTTCGCAGGAATCTTTATGTAGCTGTTATTAAAGTTGTCTTTCCGAGCTTGCAAACTGCATCGCTTATAAAGTCTTGTATTTTAATGCCAAAATATGCACACATGGCACCGCTAAACTGTGATACTATACTATACTCATAAACAGTTTCGATTATGACAGCAGTAATGTATACTCGTATAGCTAGCTACTGGCTAACAGCATTTGTTCGGTATAGGCCTGTTTTGCAGAGGAAATGCGTTTATAGCCCCTACCACTTCAGAAATCAAACATGCACGTACCTATACCATAAAAACAGAAGGCTAGGGAAATCCTGCGTGCAAAATACTCCAAACCCGCAAACGTTTAACAGCAGAGAATAAACACTGCCAACTGCATGGTCACTGGATGCCGCACACCACCATTCGTATCCTTTTTAGCCAGTGGAAGGAGGAGACAAAAATAGGCACGTACGATCCGATGTGTTAGACATAACAAGACATTAGGCATGCAGTGGCTGCGGTTTTATGTTGCGGTGAATGTACCTGCATTCAGAGGATGATGGGGGGAAATTGTGAGCGACATGCATGCAGGATCCTCCTATGTCAACCCCGTGCACATTCCTGTAAGCCTGCAAGGACAGTAATCATGGCTGCTGCTGCTCAAAACATCGCGTCTTCCAACCCCCTCCCCTTCAACTAGAAAGTTGAAAGTTATTCTTATTTCAATCAGTGCATGGCTTTGTTTTTTTTTTATGAGTGTAAACAAATACTGCATTGACAATGTTCCTAAAACTAGAGTTAAAACTCAACTAATGGACTAATAGAAATTTTAAAAGTAAAAATTACACTGGTGGTACTTAGTACGCTAAAACAATTTGTGATCAAAAGTACGCTAAAGCAATTTCATGTGATCAAAACTATTGTAGCATTGAACAAATCAAATAAATGTTTTAAATGTGTGCATTTAATGATGCGACTGAAATTTATCTTCTAGAATCAGGTTATAGAAGTATGATGCAGACCATATGACAAGTGTACTTAATCGTAGTAAGTGTACTTATGTATTTATGTATTTGTCCCTTTAGTTTCGGTGTTGTTACCGACGTTATTTTTGCTTCGTTAATAAGGTTGGATGTTGCATTTGATACTACAGAGAACCACGCAAAAATGTTGGAAGAGATTGTGTCTGGACTACGACAGACGGAAGCACAATTTGTTGAGGGAAAAGTACATTTTTAAAATACGTTTTAAGGTACGTTTATTGGTTATTTCCAGCTGAATCAACCCAAAAATTAATGCTGTCTTCGTCAAGGCAATGCTCAACTTACGCTGGTCAACCCACGTTTAAAGGATGTTCACCAACCGATGTTCACTTTAGGTGTTATTGTTGAAACTCACTATTATAAACCCCACTGTATTTGCACAATTCTCTCTTGCATTACCTGCCCCCCCTCATATTTTTTTTTATAATTGAGCAATCTTGATGTGTTGATTTGTGTAACTGTTCTTGCTCCCCTACCGCAGTATACATTTACCGGTACATAAGAATATCATTACATCTTGTTGCATGTGACCATAAATCTGAATTTGATTAAAGATTTTGCATAAATGTAAGTGATTATTGCTACTTTTTTAGATGTGAAAGGTGATAACATAATACTTCCCCACACAGAGAATTTTTTTTCATAATCGTGCAAAATGCGTATGGAAAAATAATTGTAGTTGTGCCGAGTGTCGAGTTTGTGGATGCCACAGCGTTCCTGTCGCCATCTGGTGGCCATAAATTATATTTGCGTTGTGTCCATCACTTTAAAAGCAGGGTTTAAAACTTTTTATTATTTTTTTTTCTCTTTCAGTTATCGAACCTTGACAACGAGTTTGTCTGTATGTCACAGTTCATTAAATTTAAATACATTTTATCCATTTTAAGATAATGGATGTCTTATATTTGGCGGCAAGGTGGTGTAGCAATTAGCACCGTTGCCTCACACCTCTGGGCCCGGGACTCGATTCCTGCCCTGACTCTGTGTGCATGGAGATGCATGTTCCCCCCATGCCTGGCAGGTTTTTCCAGGCTCTCTGGTTTCCTTCCAAGGCCTGTAGACATGCAGGTTAGTTTGATTGGGGCTTGCAAAGTGCTTGTTTGTGTACGTGTGGCCTGTGGTGGACTGGCACCCTGCCCAGGTTGCTCCCTATCCTGCACCCCCTGGGATGGGCTCCAGACTTCCTGTGACCCTGAATTGGATAAGCAGTATAGAGAATGGGTGGATGTAAGTCCTTAAAAGCATATTCAAAACTGTTACACACAAAATCAATAATTAAAAAAATATATTTAATGTACAAGACCAAAAAGCAAAATATGTATTATGAAACATCTGGGAAAATGGCTGAGTCATTTCAAATATTCATTGCCAATGCAATGTTCTTGGCAAGTATTAAAGGTCAATTGTTTTCAGAAGAATATTTCAGCATGTGTACACAAGCCAATGAGTTGATTGTCCAGCAAAACCCCCTTTTTATTAAGCCAGTCTCTATATATTTAATTTCATACTGACTGTATATTATTATGTTTATACTGTAGGGCTATACCTAATGTGTATTTATTTATATATGTAAACAGCACATTAAAAATTCTGGGGATCTACTTTATGTCAGTCAGTCAGTCATCTTCTATATCGCTTAGTCCTGGTGAGGGTCGCAGGGGAACCTGGAGCCCATCCCAGAACACATAGGGCGCAGGGCAGGGGACACCCAGGGCAGGGCGCCAACCCACCACAGGGCACACAAATCTGCTTTATGGAATAAATAAATAAATAATGTATACAATTTTTTACTTTTTATCATTTTAATTTTGGTTTCAGTCTTTCTGCATCTGTTTTTTATAGAAAAATTAAACTGACTCAAATATGTGTTAACAGCAAAGCCGTCCCTGACCAGTTTGGTGCCCTAGGCAAGATTTTAGCTGTTGCTCTCTTACATTGCTAACAATTCCACCACCAGTTGCTGCAGTGGTGCCCCTACAGATGAATGGTGCCCCTAGCATTTGCCTATACAGCCTATGCCCAGGGCCAGTTCTGGTTAACAGAACAGATCTCTGGTATGTGTGCCTGTGTAATCTCCAACCCCCTTTTTTTCCTTCTCATGATAGTTTATTTTTATTTTAAAATATTCCTGCTTACTTTTTGTCATTAGACATACATTAAACATACATGAACCAACACCTTCCTGCTTATTAAATAGTTTTATCTTTCCTAACATTGTCTAAGTTTATTAGACACACATTGCCTGTGCATTGAGACAGCCAGAACAGTTCATTTCAGGACAAAAAATACTCATTATGTAGCAAACATGAAAATGAAACCAAACCATTTAAAGTCTTTTGTGGATATTATTTATTATTTTTTGTGGTTTCAGGCTGGCTTCAGTTTCTCCGTACTGCAGCGTTGCATTATTAACTGAATACACAGCTTGTGTCTTGAATTTAACATTTTGTCCTTAACCTTTGTGTGTTTGCAAGGCAGTGGCCACTAAAACAGATTCCTCAACTTCTTATTAATATCATAGTTTCAACACAATGGTGTCGAAGCTGCACCTTGTGATGAACCACACCACATGGTGTAGCAGCAGTGAAATGCCTCAGGGTTTGTTGAACACAAACAACTGTGGTTTCCTTTCAATAATGATATTCAATGCTGAAATTTTCACGTGGGACTTCTTGGCACAGCTTCATTCCATGTGAATGGCCAAATCTAAGCTCAACATTGTCCAAGAATATGAAATTCTTGAGTTTTAGGTTAGATAGATGTCTTTATTCCTAAGGTGTTCTCTGTCCACGATGGTATAACTGTCTGAAGCAGCACTACTCTAGCAAATAACAGCTTTTCCTCATAAACGAAACCGTCAGAGCCCTTGTTACTTTACATAAGGGATGCATGTATGCATAAAAGAAGTCTTTCTTTCACGTAGAACAAGTGCGAGTGTTTTCCCTTATGTCCTCTGTTTCTTATAGCCCTGTAGCGAGATGGCAGTGCTATTCTTTTGAATCTGGACACATTTCACCACTGGGTGCCATGGTGATTCAGTAGGTGGTGCTGTTGCCTCACGCCACCAAGGTTTTGAATCCATCTTTCGGGACTGTTTGTGGAGTTTCCTTGCTGTCATCAGGCTTAAGTAACTTCATTCTCATGTTCCCTCCTGCAGTTGGAAGACATGCAGTTATAGTGGATTGAGGACCCTAAGTTGGCCTTAGTGTGTGAATAATGAATAAATGTATCATAAGCTTCTTGCAAATACCGTCTTTGTATATATTACTAGTCCTTTTTTATATAGTTCTGCTGGAGTCATTTGTAACACAATAAATGTAAAATGTGTAAAAAAAAATTTTGCACAATGGTTTGTGATTTCTCCAGTACCTTGAAGGAACTGACTACTGCACTAGAGGTACGAATAAGGTGTGGAGGAAAATGGATGGTACAAACCCAAAGTAAAGTGCAATGTGATCCTTTAAGATGCATCATAATAGGAATTTGGGACTGAAGCAGAACGAGAGACACTTTAGCTGAGAACGAGAGTGAAATAGGATGTGCTGAGCTAACACTCACGTGTCCTCTGGCTTTAACATCACCTGTGTACTGCTCCTGTGAAGTGCCTTGTTGCAACTCCTTTTTGAAAAGTGCTATATATAAATGAATTGAATTTAATGAATTGGCAGGCATTGAGGAAAACAAAGAAGGTATACTGGTTGTTTGTCTTATTCTTTATAACTTTTAAGTCTGGCCTTCGCTTTCTAACAAAAGCCTATTTATCTCTTAGTATGACTTAAATAGGATCATATGTTTTGTTAATGTATCTTAAAATACGTTTATAGAGGTTATGCTAACATGTCCATGGCATGTTTTATACATATAAAGTATTATATGTTTAAGATGAACAGATGGGAGTTCAGTAATTGTCTGAGGCCATGAAACAGTGAATGTTTTTAATATTGTTTTGTAGACTGACCTCATGCTGTTGTATGTTAAAGCACAGGGTATGATGTTTGAAGTGTAATAAATACTCTGTATTTGTTCCGTCAGAGTAAGAAGGGCCTTTGAGGACTAAGATGCAGATTACTCTTTATAAAACAAAACTCTAATTGATTGTCACTGCATAAATTGTGTACTTTGTTGGATCAGTCATTTATGCTATTATTAAATGTGTGCCTTGGGAGGGCTGAAATGATTCCAAGTCAGGACTATTATCCAACAATAAACATGACATAATTGGGGGGCTGCTGCAACGACAGTATGAAATTATGCTCGCTTTGTTTGCTGAACGCTAACAGCCACTTATTGGTTTCATAGCAGTTTGCCATAGTGACAGCGTGTAGTATCTCGTACTGACTATGAGACAGCCACTGTCTCATGCTGAGCAGTACTTTGCACTGTCAGAAAATTAAAAAAAAAAAAATCTCGGCAATGATGACTGAAAGGCTCGAGTCCAACAACTCTTAACGCTAACTTACAGCTGCTGCTAAGAAGCTTTAAAATTCTCTCTGGATGCAACGGTTGTTAAGATGGACGGCAGCCTCCTGTCTTTTGTCCTGTTCGTAACCTTAGTTTGGCTGGTTGTGGCTGCTTATGTTGTAATCTGCATAATCCTCCTCTGGTCCGTTTGTTGTAAATTTCAAAGGACAGATAACAGCGGGGAGCACGCGGAAGTCTCAAGAGCCGAGCGCATGGATTTTCTGTGAAGACAAAACGGCGTGTTTGCTTCTTTGAAGGAAAATCCACAGTAAGTATAAAAAAGTAGTGCCAGTGTTTCTATTCTGAACGTGCTTGAAGTTTTCCGTTTCACAAGGATTTGTATTTCTCAAAACAGGCCTCGTCTGCACTGATTTTTTAAACTGCAAAACCACAGTCCTCCAAAGACAGTATTGGATATCTCTTTTCCGTCATCCTCGTATTTTCATGACAGGTGGAATATAAAACAAAACTGCAAACTTTGCTGGTCATGTACAGTATATTTACCTTAATATTTGAAGATAAAGATCGTGCATGAAAAATGGTCATTGTCAACATTTTTATAGAGTGAGAAAACTGATTTTGAAAGGTTGACACTTTGGGAAACTGTCTACAGCTATGGATAGCTTGAAAAATGAAAAACTGAGTGAGAGTGACTCTTTTATCCCGTGGACTTTTTATTGTATTTTGTGTGTGGGTGGTACTAAAATGTGTGTGTGTTTAAGCAGTATGACTACAGTGGCTTTTTCAGCTGTTATTGTTCCTTACCCCTAAGAGCAAACAACAGCAAAATGCTACAGCTTTGTCAGTTTTTTATTTGTTTTTCAGATTCGCAATTGTGCACCAAAGTATGCAGAGAAGATTCCACTGACATGACTTATGTTTTCATTTGATCTAGCAACTTTTAAAGGTTTTTTTATGTGACATCATTGGCATTGTACTGTGATAAATTAGTGCCCTGATGAGGGTGTACCGTACCTCGCAACTCTAAGACGTCTGGGATAGGCTCCAGGCCACCTACTACCCTGCAAAGGATAAGCGCTTGGATGGAAGGATGGATGGATGGATGGATGATAACACAATACAATCACGTTATATTTACATCCCGTAACCTGATAAAAAGTATTTGACATTCATTTACATGTTCAACTAATTTCAAAACATGATTTTAATTGGATCTAGCAATTAGTTTTTTAAAACTCAGTATCTGCTAAACATGTATAAAGTCTGTCTACTCTAAGTACAACGCAAACAATACAGGCTTTTATTTTTGTTGTGTTTTAATTAAACTGTCAAATTTCCTGATGAATCTTCATTATAGTTTACTCAGGTATTGAAGGTTTTCTGATGTATGTTGCATGCAAAACACCTGCCAAATGAAATATGAAAAAAAAAACAAGAAGCCATAGCAGTGTCATTTTTATTGAAGCCATAAATTTGCTTCTGACCTTTGATTTTAATTAAACACAGCTTTCCATCCATACAGCTGTTTTTTCAACACCTCAAATAAAGTGATGAGATTCAACCATAGTGCCGTTGAGACAACGCAATGAAAAACACGAACCTCTGTATTTTAAAAGGTTGTTTGCAACTTTCGTCTTATGTACACTGGCTCTACTCTGAGGCTTCTTGGATTTTTGAGGTTCTCGTCCTGTCTGAGACTTTAGCCACTGGGGCAGTCTGTCTCCCCTGACCATGACAGCAAATCACTCGAGTGTGCACCGGAGATTATGGTCAGGGGGGGCCATCAGAACTACATCATCTGTAAATACCTGGGATGTCTCTTCCAGCACCTAAACCCCCACCCTTCTATCCTCAACCGTGGCTTTATATCTTGTCACTAAAAATCAGAAACAGGAGTGGTCATACAGCCTTAACGGAGACCGATGCCCATATTGAACAAACTTGAGTTAATGCCATGTATGACAATGCCACTTACACCTTGTTCATACAGGGACAGGATAACATACGCCAGTGCTCAAGGCACCCTATATTCCTGTAGAACCTCCAACACCTCATGCCTACAGGTACAATTGTTTGCCCTCTCCATGTCCACAAAGCACATACTCGTATGTGTCCACATACAGCTATGCAAGGAAGAAGAACTGCTCCAACTTTCCATGGCCAGGATGAAAACCACATTGTTTTGAATCACAGGTTTGACAATCGGGCAAAATGTCCCAGCACCTTTGCATAAGCCTTACCAGGGCGAGAAGCATGTTGTGTCTGTAAGTGGAACATACCTTCTGGTCCCCTTTTTAAATATGGGACCCACCACCCCAGTTTACCAGTCCAAGGGAACACTTCCTGTCTTCCCACATGACATGTGCTGTCCAATGCCTTCAGTATCTCCGGTCGAATTTCATCCACCCCTGAAGCCTTGCCACCATGGAAGCCACTATGCACCTATAGCAACTTCAGTAGCAGTAATAGGGTTTGACCCACCAGAGGGTTCGGACACTGCCTCCTGATTGGTTTGAGAAGTTCCTCAAAATACTCCTTCCACCGCTTGACAGTTTCCTCTGGAGAGGTCAGTACCTCCACATTCTGAGCAAGCTTGCACCTTCCAACCCTAAGGCACCAAACAGTTTCCCAGAACAGTCTTGAGGCAGCCTGAAAGTCATTCTTCATGGCCACACCAAACTCCTCCCACAACTGAGCTTTTGCTTTAGTCCTTGCAGTGGTCTGTCTAGTCTCTCAGTACATTTCAGATGAATCTGGAGAACCCTCCAAAAGCATCCCTTGGAAAGCCTCCTTCTGCATCCTGATAACTTTCCTCACTTCCCCTAGCAGCATATATATATATTAATTATATATATATATATATGCTGCTATATATATGTATAGCGTATATGACGCGTATATGACCAAAGTGGAAGGCTGAAGACTGACTGGCTCCAGATTTTTCAGTTTTCAAATAGGATGGTATGCACATAGCAATAGCAATAGATCTACATATCACTGAGGTACAAATCATAGTACTGTAGCCATTAAATCCACACATTCATACATAATGAACACTAGGTGGCAGTCTTATTGTTTTTCAACGTAATGTGGTTGGACGTGCAATAAAACGTAAAAAGAATTGGTGTTCTTTAACGGTATAGATAAAATTTGAATTTTTTTAGAAATACCGTTTTGCTTGCACCTCTTTTTATTTTGTTTCAATTACATTACAATTTTTACGTCAACAGGTGTTAAATGGATTCCAATGGAATCATGTATCCTATCTTGTGAAAACAAAGGATGCCTATCATTTACATCTCTTTCATGCCTTTATACGTTTCTGTTTACAAATACCTTAAATAAAAACGGGTTTTAATTATTCTGTGATATGCATAAGCAACACAAAATTGTAACTGCATTTAGATCTATGTAGCTGAATAAAACTGAATTCAGGTCTATAGCTCTATAGAGCATCAGTTATCAAGCACAGTACAGAGGAAAAAGCAGTGAGGTTCTGAAACAAACGGTCTAGACCTAATATTGTGTCTCAAAAATATTCTACTCGCTATTAAAATGTCGAACGGCAATGCTCTTCAGTGAAGGACAAAATACACAACTTTAGCTTGTTAAGTGCTGAGTTTGAAAACGGTTAACTGCGAGAAGACCTTACGGCTCGCAGAAATAATAATAATGACTATATATATGGATGCTCATCTTTCAACACGCATAAAACAGCCATTTACAACATCAGTGTGAAATACAAAAGTTACCATATGCGCACTGAGTTAAGGGCGATTTTAGATAGGGAAAAAGCTGGCGTTGTTCATCTTATCTTCTGCTTTAGTGTGATAATGCCATGTAAGAGGCGCTATTATTGCTAACTACTAGCTTTTGCTTATTTATGTTTATCCGTCTTCACTTTATATTACATCGACTTTTGTGAATGTTATAGTAAATGTTATTTTAAAATGGTATCAGGAGCGTAAAGTCGAAAATAACGTGGTAAAAATCCGTGCTTGATTATACATGCTAATTATGAGTTATTTATAAAGCTGCGTTGTTTGATGTGTTGCGTTGTTTCTTATTAAATATCCACGAAAGCTTAAACACTGATGCTTCACCCACTTGGTGAAAGACATACCAATTATATCAGCATTGTTTTGATACACTGAAAAGCTCCGATTTAATCTTTGTGTCGTTTTCAAGCAAGGATGATCGCTGACCTGTTTTGTCGTATTGCATACCAGCGCGCTCGCCGCTGCGATGTTATTTCCATACTCCTTTCGCACAGCTTTAAGGCGCGTGTACGAGGAGGTGATATACAGAGCAAGTTAGACCCTCGCACACATTTATTTGCTGCGGGAAGCAAAAGCGACCCATATCGGGCGTATCGATTGTTTTTAACTAAGCGAAAGTTGGTATAATTTGAATTTTGAAATGCATCCATTCAAAGTGCATTTTTACATTGTACTCCACGTTTTAACCGCGTTTAGTTCAAAACCGCGGAACTCGTAGAATAAACCGGAGGCTGTACGGACTGTATTTATTAAAATCTCAAAAGGTATCTAACGGTCACTAATGTGATAAGGCGTCTTAATATCATCGTCGATTCTGAGCTGCAACAATGGAATGTTCAATTATGCAACTTAACATTGCACGTCTTGTGTGAAGAGGGATTCTGGGAGACATTACTCGGTGAAAACCACTGATTAATCGCTGACAATATAAACTTCTGAAGTTGCGGACGCTCAGTATCAGAGCAATCCAAAGGAACGGCAAGACTATTTGGCGTGTACGGTGATCCTGAAAATGACTGACGTTAAGTGCAAAATACCGTTGCAATAGCATTTTTGTAGTCCTCTTGGCTGGGTGTTCGTTTCCAGCGGTAACCATGGGCTTTGGAAAAACATTGGCTATTTTAACAGCTGCAGCTGGAATTATCAGCAGTGTTCGACAAGCGACCGGTTAGTATTATCCCTAATCGATACGGTTTTACCGTGCGTACTAACTAAGCGGCTTTTTTCTTACCATAATTAACATAACTAAGTTGGAAAATGATTTAAAGATTTGTGTGTTTAAAATTTAAAAGGCATAGCAAGTCAGATGATTGGCATGAATGTTGACAACAAATTTTATATAACTATGACTTCCTTAATAATTCGTCTGCATGTTATCAATTTTTATATCTTCTGTTGCGATCAGTGGCAATGCCTTAGGTATTGTTTAAAACACCATCTGCATGTTCAAAGGTACGTTAACTAAGGATGTTATACATACCAAGACAGTGAACTTTATTCAGTTTATTGTGCGTCCGAAAATGCATCTGCATTAACATCTAAAAGAGAAAAGACCGTGAAGGTCGCTGTCCATTTAATAACAGCCAATAACACAGTTTGTATTCTTACTTGTGCTTTTACGTGCTGTACTTATATAATTGGAAGGGCTGGAGATCAAACTCCAATGCTGCAATCCTGGTATTGCGTAGTGGTACCAGTTGCAATATAACAATGTAATTTGGTTTGTGTGCATGGCATCGTTAATTTATGTCAACACAACTATATAAATTAATATATTCCATTTATACCCTGGTTTTGTACATGTATTGAGTGTTCGCATGTCTTGTGCAGTTAAGTTTCTAGGTTTGGATTCGAAAAGGTCTTTAAAAGCTCCTAAATAGGTGCAGTGATTCTAACAATGCACGTATCCGTAAAACGGTTCATCTTAACGCTGTCCCAGCTGCGAAATACTGGCTCATAACTGAAAACGCACTTTATACCCTTTAAAATAATATTTAAAAGAAGTCATTGAATAGCGGCGCCTTGAAGCGTAGTCGTTCTGATCTGGAATGCGCACGTTGGTTGGTTTGTGTTCATTCATTCATCGAAATGACGACCTGTGTCAAACCTGTGCTGCGTTGTAAGCACAGAGGGCAGTGCAGCATTGGCCGAATGCATTCAGTTGACTTCATAAATTCGCATAGTACTTACATATTAAATACGTGATCTTCGATGTGAAGTTCATTAATATCAGATGATGTGCAAGAAGCGTAACAGAATTACAACTAGTGGATGGGATTGTTTTTTATGGTTCAAATACACAATAATAATAATATAATAATAATTTGCATAAGAAATGTCATTATATATTAAATGTGGAATAATATGCTCCCAAATGGTGTGGTTCCCCTTGGACGTCAATTTCAAATGCCGTCCAAACCAAATCGAAGCTCCTGTAATAATAATGGTACTTAATACACGAAGTTCTGTCAGAAAGCGATTATTTTTTTTAGTGAACAAATCTGACAGCAGCCTCATATTTCATTCCTCTGCCGGGAATGATAAAAGGAATCATAAACCAAGTTTAACAACTTTACATTAGTCTTTTGATCCTTTTTTACACATCTATCACAGCACATTACTTTTAAAAAGCATGTTTATTTTTAAAAATAAAGTCAAGAACCTTAAATCGTGTTTCATGCGTAAATTGTAGTGAACATCTGTCATGTGGTGAACGAGTCACGAGACGCCGAATGCTGCCGTGTGACAGTTGGTGCTTAATTGGAGTCAACGTATTAAGAACAAACACAGCAACCATAAACCTGGGCAGAATGCAAACCAGCTGAATCCATCCATCCATTATCTTAACCACTTATTCCTGGTGAGGGTCGCAGGGAAACCTGGAGCCCATCCCAGAGCACAT
>JABJVR010000095.1:4597558-4628866 GCA_025773905.1 Chitala chitala | reverse complement strand
GTCTAACAGCAGTGGGAATGAAGGATCTGCGGTAGCGCTCCCTCCTACACTGAGGGTGTACCAGTCGCCCGCTGAAGATGTGTCCTGCAGTACAGTTAGGACTGCCTTAATGCTAACAAGATGAGTTTTTATTGAAGATTTTTTACACATGAATGGTTTAAAGTTCAATTATTTTAAAATGGGTAGGTAGAGTTCAAAACTATTTCATAACTTCATATATTGTTTAACCGCTATAGACCTTAGTAGTGAATATGCCAGCACTGAATTCAAATGCAGAATTTAAAAGCAGAGAAAAGTCTATGCTGTTTCCTTGGCACTGCATTATGAATAAAGCTCATTTTTCTTTGTTGCGCTTCATTTATTGTTTTTTTTGCGCCCTTCGTCTTTGTTCATTTAACACAAGACAGCTTGAGTTTGCTGAAGGTGTTGTCAAACATTGCAGCATACAGGTGTCCTCCTATATTCCGACGTTGTCGAAGGCTGTGTTTCTGTTGCCTTCTGCATCAGAATCTTTGGTTGGCTGTTGGTTACAGAAGTGTTCTGCCTCTTTGTATGCTGCCAAAGTTACTTGTACAGTTTCATCCTTGTTGTTAGAACTTTGCCACATGCAGCGACTCCTACATTCATGTGGTAGCATTCATCATAAAAACTGCTCTAAGCATACAGTGACACAGCACAAAATCAATGTGTTTATGCAACCAGCAAGGTTTAAAATGCCACAAGCATTTTCTAAGGTAACATACAATTTTAGAGGCATGACTGGCTGACACTGCAGTGACTGTACTAAAGCATGCTGAAAGTTTTTTCCGTTTTAATTAGAGCGTTTTCCACAGTATGATGATGGCCACTGATGACAACGCAGAATATGAATTATAACCAAGCCATTTATCTTCCTGTATTTCAGCATGGGCAGTCCTGTAGCTCCAGAAAACAAGGCTGGAAAAAGGCTAAAGTAAAAACAAAAATGCTAAAAATAGTTTAAACTTTGTGGAATACTGTGCCACTTTAATATTAGATTAAGGAACGACTTTAAATTTTTTAAACCTTCTCTGTACACTCCAGGGTATCCCAATTACATTAAGCCTTCTGGATTGATAGCACTACTTAGTACTTTTTAGCAATTAACCCTCAGTTGGCCTTTTTATGCAGTCATTATGAACAAAGGACGGCTCTGTAAGCCTTGACATCTGGATTGAAAACTAGCAAAGAGCAATCAAAAATAGTTGAACCAAAAAGTTTTTCAGATAATACGGTACTCCTGTTCCTTGTGTTTTTAATGGTACAAATGGTACACATTCACAATTGCACAAAATGTAGAATAAAGAACATATGTTTAAAAATAAAAACTCAAGAAATATTACTGGAATGCAGCAACAAATAACAAACACAATTTTTGGGTATCTGCATTGATTTTTTTCTTTTTTAAAAGCAAAACGTAACATACATTGGTCACAAATGTAGTATATATACATTTGAAAGGAGCAGCATAGTTTGCTGTTTTGGACTTCTTAAACTGACAGAAGTTTCACATCATGGCTTATGCATGAATTCTTCTTGCCATTATTTGGAACAATTCATCAAGGTGCATGATCAGCTATGAGTTTATCAAACTTAGTAGCTAACACACACACGCACACACGCACGCACACACACACACACACACACACACACACACACACACACACACAGAATGCTGTGCTTTAAATCCTCCACATTAGGTGGCAAAAAAACTGATCACAAAGTAACAAACAGCAGGACTAGGAGATGAAATGGAAGGTTTATGTATTGTAGCCACCATCAAACCAAGCACTTAAATTCAGTATAAATATAAGAAGACATATTTTGAAATGCTATTAAAGTATCTGTAGCAATAATGAATCTTTCAATAATAGTTTATTTATGAATAAAATATCTGCTATATACATTGGATTCAAACGTGTCAAACATGTTCCAGGTATTTCATGAATAAGGAGGAAAAACCATCAAACACAAACCAAACTTTAGCTAAAAGGTCCATTTTAATCTGCAGTTTGAATACGTTTTCATGGCAGTGATACTGCGCCTCATCAAATGTACACCCACACACTGTAAACATCAAATGTTTGTCAACAGATAAACATTTTCAGTGATAGGTTTGACATTTTAATCTTCATTTAAAATCTAATAAATGTTTCCTACTTGCACATTTTTACTTCTGTTGTACCCTCCAACGCACCTCTTCAAGGTCACATTCAAAACGTCACAACCTCCAGTTTAAAACCCGATGTTCTCAATGCCATTTTTCAAGGTTCAAGTATTAAACATTCACTAAAAGTGGACAATGTGATAGAACCTAAAACTCTATATTCACAGGTAAAACTCATTATCAGTGTGAAATTGCAGGTGGGTTCAGTTAGTCAGCCTGCAGTTTCGTGCAGGTGTGAAAGGGAGGAGGGGGCCTCGCCGTCAGCCGTTCAGCACTGTTCCTCACCCAGAGATTCGGGAATCTCGCCCATGTCCATAGGAGGTGCAGTGCCAACAGCTGCACCCCCAATGCCCGCCTGCCGGGGAAAAACCTCCACGGCGCTGGATACGGACTGCACGGTCCTGTCCCGCAGATATCTGAAGGTCTGCTGCTCCACGAAGGACTGCTCGCCATGGAAGCCGTGATCAAAGAGTTTGTGCTTGTGCCTGAACTCGATGACAGTCTTTGTGTAGGAGTTGAGTGTGGTGACGGAAGCGGCCATGCAGCAGGTGAATGATCCCCAGGCCAAACTGAATGGAAAGGGGTGGGAACAAAGAGTGGGCAAGGCTGTATGCATATTTCATGGAGCTATTGACAGTCACTATAAAAATGTAAACACACTGGCTGGCAAGGAACTAGCGGGTCTTCATAAATTCTGAAATGCTACATGCAAGGACATGCCAAGGGAGCCAAAACAATTTTAAAAATATATTTAGATATGATGTATATAAAAACATTATGGGCAAAATGTCCCCAGTACTGGGATAGGAAATTCAAGGCATATTAAATCAATGTACAGGAGGTCCTCGACTTACGTCAGGGATCCATTCCTACGGCATGACGTAAAGTGATTTTCGCTGTTAGTCGGAACCCGCCTACATAAGCACCCACTTCACTCACATGGAGCACATATACAGTACAGTAATGAAGTGAAAAAGTAAAAATAAAAAATAAATAAACAACCGGTCGATGTTCATTGGTGTTTCGCGCTTTTCTGAACATTGAGTTATATCGACTTTCGCTTTGTTTTAACTTTACAAGACTTTCTTAATAAATTTATGGGAGATGGCGCCATAAACACGAAACGCCGTACATCGGGTCTGACGTAACCCGAGGACCTTCTGTATCTCTTATCCAAAATTCTGAAGGATAGCTATAAGGCTGTTCAAATAGCAGAATATTTTTAAAAATCTGTGACTAGGCACCTGGAATAACAAAATTATATCAGCAGTCCTTTTCATTGCTTATAACAGCCTTGTATTAGACAAAAACATAAACTTACATACTTTAAAAACTTTGCTAGTTAAATTTTACATTTTCACACAAAATTAAAATTGTCATACAAAATATTTAGATCCTAAAAATACAATGATAGCATCTCCATGATAGCATCTCCTCTGAGATTGTATAGCTCAGAGGCACAACGCATACAATTAATACCAGTGTAAATCAGAATTATGTACCTAAAATTAATTTGCAGTGAATTGCGTCTATCTGCAATAAATCTAAATCTGGAAAACTGAGCAGGAAATATTCTATGGTGTCATCAATACTTTTTATTATCATGGCTATAATAATGATAATAAAGAACCACCATCAACACCACGACGACATCATCATAACAACACTGTGCTATCCCCTGCCACGTGTGGTTTATTCTCAAATGCAAATCTTGAAATTAATTCCATCTTTTTACATTTCAAATTGCCATTTATTTCCTTTTGTCACATACAAATAAATTAGATTTATAAAATACTTAAAAATTTTGCAACAAAAATCTGCAATTCCCACCTGCATGCACTTTAATTTCATTAAAACCCTTCAGGTCTCCATGACAGACACAAATGAAAAGAAAAGGAATTTATTGTTTCATTTTGCTCATATTGTTTTAATCTTAGGTTTCAGTTTTAATGCGACTGCCTAAGCAGACAACTTAGTTTCTATGGAAACTGAGCTCTGCATTGTTTTTCAAGGGCTAAACAGCTCCAGGTATGTATCATTCACCTGTCTATATGTATGTTCTATATGAAACTCCTTTCTCGGTGATCACCCACTGCTGCATAGAGCTGACTCCGGCACCTCAGCCACATACACTGTCTTCCCTTTCTGAACCTTGTCTAAATAACACCTTTCCCTGACATCTCACATTTTTTTCTTGTATGAGCTACTTAAATATTTTTATTATACAGTGATAATAACTGAAAAGATTCTTTCTTCTTTAAACAAGGTGTGCCAAAACCTTTAAAATTACAGACAGTGGTTAATGGTGATTAGGTCGGGTACAGTGTGCTTGCAGTACAGTGTGCAAAAATAATGAACCCAAACCTGAGCTAATTGCTAAATTCAGAAGTAATGAAATATCAGCAAATTTCCTCTGCATTAGATGTACAAATCAGGGTTAATGTTAGTAAAGTCAACGTCACTTGGATTTTGTTCACTTATGTGACACCTACCTGAACAAGATAAAATTACGGGTACCGTGAGAATTTAGCAAACTACGACAACTTCATAACAATTGTACATTATACCTCAAAATTTCCTTTTGTAGATAAGAAGAATAATTGTAACTATTGTTTTGTCCTTTCAAAGCATAACAATTGTAATAAAAAAAAAGCTGAAAAGATGTTGCACAAATATTATCAAAGGTAGCATTTTGTTAATCCTACACTGCAAACTTGTCTTATTCTTGTTGCAATAACTGACCAGAAGGACCAGCCGTAATCCCAGGTGTGTGGCCTCCAGTCCTCTGGTCCCAGGCTGACAGTCACCTGAAACACCTGTGTGTACATCATGTGGGCCACCATCCCCAAGAGTCCTGTCAAAAAAAAAATCATGTAAAACGTACAAGATGTGCGCTTTTCATAACAAACCTGTTAATAAAGGCTTGTTTGATACAGGTGCCTGTTCACATTTTCAGGGTCATATCGAGTCCATTTATAATACCAATTTAAAATTGTACATCTTAGTTAACAAACAAATGTATTACTTCCTTCTGTTTCTGCATAATGGAATATGAAAAAGCAGATAATGTATACAGATTATACAAGGGACACAGAATCACCAGAATTTTATGTAGCACAGGTGCCACTTCCATTGTGTTACTTGCTCCTGTGCAGAAACTTTAGAAGTTCTGCAGTAACGCTGGTCCTTCTTAAGTCCAGCTCTGTGTCTGTACTCAATACAGCCCCTCTGCTTGATGCCCATCTCGAGATGCAGAGGCAGAATGAAGCCAATGGCCTCCTGTGGTGTTCTATCATCCACGGGATGTACTCCAATCCTCACTTTAATACATACTCTTTTCACAGCACCAGAACTCGCTCTCTTGAGTTCGGCGTCTCAGGAGTCTGAACGACTCTGTCGCCACACGTGTTGGCCGTTGCTTTGGTGGTTCAATCAACAGCAGTTCGCCCAGAGGACTTGTAAAGATGCAAACAGCCGACGTGCCAATTGTGAAGGATTTGTTCAGACCACATGTTTTCTCCCAGGATGCAGGCAGGATTGCGACTTAAATCAGGCTGGTTTAGACAAAGCCTATGTGATCATTAATCCGGCAGTGCTAGGGTGCAAATCTCAAGAGAGTTATACAGTGAGACAAAGGCGCACTTCTGTCATGTTCATTTAAGACACGAAATTGATTTGTTGCCAAGGGAGTAGTCTGGTAAGAGACTCTGACAGTTCCTCCTCTAAATTGTGCACAGTCTCTGAGTAATGAGCCATCTTTAACTATAAGATTCACTTACTCTGGAAAATCAATGTAAATGACCAAATCACTTTTAAAAGATCAGAAAGCTTTACTTTCCAACTGAAATTTACACATTTTTGTAATTCTGCAGCAGTGTTGGTTGCGCAGTGAGCCTAGCCAATAACTTAAGGCGGCAGGCTTTCATAAGTGTTCCTGTCTAATATATCTTTTGTGCATAACTGAGTAGGTAAGTGGATGTTATAAACCATCCAAGAAAAATGTTTTCTCTGATAATATAAGCTGCTCATCACAACACAATACAAGGCAACTCCATACGGCTCTCTAAAGCAGTGGTACGTTTGCCACTTTCGGCGACCAGCAGCAGAGGCGTTGCTGAGACACAAATCGAGCACGACTCGACTAACAACTAAAATGGAGGGCATCACTCAGGAGTCATATGTAAAAAATCTCACACATCCGTTTCATAAATGTGAAAGTTTTAAATTCATTATTAAGTCTAACAGCCCAGTCACAGACAGACCATTTTCCATCGGAGTCCAATATTTTGAAATTTACATTCGGAATACATCTTCATCAATCCAACATCAGTAATGGCTTTCAGTGGAAGAATGTGTAAATTACCAGTTCAGCATTAAACACTGAGAGCTGACAGGTAGAGATGGAGCAGTGCGGCTCACCGCATGAGATGGTAATTTACAGACCGCTGAACCCAATATTAAACTGGGGCGAAAAAAACGGTTTTTGTTCCTTTTAGCAGTGCACATTTGTGAAACGTTTGTTGTAATATGTATACGCAGCATACATACTGTAGATGTGTCCTGGTTACATGCTTGCGTGTCCAACTCTGCACAAAGTGTACACATGTAAATACGTTTTTGTTATTTGTAATGTAAAAATTGTCTGTGACACCATTATGTCCGTAACGAGCCTATATTTCCTGGACACGCATGATCCTGGGTTCATACACGATGCCAGTATACTACCCACAACCAAAGTCACAATCACCTGAATACTGAATATAGCCATTATACACTAGTCACTACTGCTTATTCTGGTCTCACTTCATCACTGAGGTTTTGTTGATGTTTAAGTGCTGTCATGTTTCAGTGCTAATTTGTCCACATTATGTGTGTACCGATATGTGTGATGTCCTTATTTAGTTCCCAACTTTATTCACAGTTTGTGTCAATATACCTCACATATTATTTCCTCCAATCTTACTGCACTGTGTCTTTGCGTTGGTGTGACTTAATAGTAATACTATTATTATTTATTTTTTTGACTTTTTGCCCATGAGTCCACTACACATTTGGATTTCTGATTTTAGGCTAATTTCATTCAACCCGAAAAATCATTTCCCACTCTATACAACACAAACTTTCCTACGTAATTATGGCCGATAATAATACAGTCTGCCTGTCTAATATTTTGTAAAATGCATCGTATCTTTTTCAACTATAGCACAGTTTCAGTCAGAGCAGACTGCCTAAAAAAGTACAGTAAAGTAAATTAGTGTTCATCTAGAGAAACAGGATTAATTTAGGTCAGGATTAATTTAACCTAAACTACACCAACATCCACCCTAACAAACTACCACCTGGACTATTCATGGAGTGAATCTGCCCTAAGTATTAAAAGTGGAAGGAGCGGGGGAGTGTAAAAAAATAGGCCAAGGAGCCCCATGTTTGCCCATTACCCATCCAACATTACCTATACGAAAATTCATATACTCATGTACTTTTTATTATTGAAATGAATCTTCGCTGGCGTATACCTGACAGAACCGTGAAGACAGCAGCGAAGGCATTCAACTTGAGCCCATCGATCACGTTCCTCGAGTGAAAAAGTTCTAGGCACATTAGACTGAAGCCAACGACCAGCAGCATGATGTACAGCACTTCCGACACCACAGACAGCCAAAGGACTCCTGTAGAAGAACAAAAACAGGCATGGCTTCTGTTACAGTTCTTATCATCTGTCGCATACGGTGTGCTAATGTGTCAGATTTGAAATTAAAGCAAAAAATGTAAAACAGCTGGTGAGGATATCTGACATATTTCAATGGACATGCAAGGATCACTGTGTTACAAATTTTCACACCACTATTATTTATGGATGGGCTAACAGGACAAACCGATATAAGGCTTTAAATACAATGTGCAGCAGCTGTGGCTATTGCAGATAAAAAGATTGCCAAATATATATCTGCATGACAAATCACAAATGAAATGTCATGCACATACTGGAGCACATGTCATACTCTTAGAGCCGCGTTCATTAGCAACCAAAATTCAACCTTTGCTGCCTTCATACAAATTCATGTGTTTCATGATGTGAAGTTAATTTACGTGACATCTAAATGAAAAGCAGTGCACGTAACGAAAGTCTGTCTGTACCACAGCTTAAAAGTTGTACAGCTGATATTGGATAAAAGTACAGGTACTGTATATGTAAATTCACACTGCATTGTCACTGACGGTGTTATATCATCCTGCAGCAAATAAACATGAATCGTGCCGCATCAGGTATTCTTTCATTTGCATGTTGAAAAAGAGTAAACATTTACGCTGTTCTAGACAATCTCAGTGTCATATGTCAAATTGAAAGCAATTAAATAGAAATAAGGCCAACATGTAAAACATGTGACGAAAATGACAGGACCGCAGATAGGGACTCAATTTAGTCAAACATGTTGACCAGTGTTGTTCAACTACACGGTCCTTTCTTCCAGCAGAACGTGAGATGTGAGGAAACAAAGGCTGTATATGTATACGATCATCTCTTGGGTTGGAGGTATATGTACACGACTTCAATGAAGTTTTGACTTTGAGTGCCAGACACAATTTGCACTCCATATTGATGTTTGGAAAATAAATCTTTGATGTGGTGGATGGAGAGTAAATCAGAAGCCAAGAAAACAAGGAACTGAAATCCGATGACTTTAGGTAATAACTGGAGAGTCTCAGGGACTAATGACACCAACAGATACACATGTCTAATACTGAATATGAAACACTTCACTGCTCATAATAATAAACAGCTGTTTCTTTTGATACAGAGCCAAAATGTTCTAGAAATTCCCAGATCATTATTCGCACTACTTTCTCATTGAACTTCTACTTTGTAATTCATTGCTAATCATATATAGATGAAAAGATTTTCTTCACATATTACTCCCAGTTTCTTGTGAAGTTTGTTTGTTCTGTCAAAAACCATGGATGGATTTCAAACAATCACACGCAACTTTAATTTCAAAATGCAAAACTCGAACTCAACCCCTTCAAGTGTCCATTGTGATGGAAAAAACAAAAACATATTTGGTATGATTGGGCTCCAGGCTTCTCCGCAACCCTCACCAGGACTAAGTGGTTAAGATAATGGATGGATGGATGGTATAATTTTCTTATTTCTTTGATGTGAGAAGAATACATTTTTATATTACTGGAAATAATTAAAGGGGTTAAATTACACTAAACATTATTGAATTCTGGGAAACATGTTCAGAGCTATAAATATTTTCATGATCATAACAGAATTGTCATAATAGGATTGCAGTCTTTATCCTTCATTTCTGTGCATTACCTGTACTCGAATGTCTTCACATTTATCACCAAAGGAACATAATGAGGCCTGTGCAGTATACATCATGTACAGAGCACTGTCAACGGCTTAGGTAATGATGCAGAGATGTAAACAAATTCTGGGAAACTGGTGAAACTGTTGAATTTAAAGATAACTCTATGCACTTGCATGGAAGAGTGAAAAAGCCTAATCACTGAAAACACATTTATGACTTATAATAAAAATATGCAATTGTGTCACAAGAAGAAACAAATTTATCAATTTCTTTACAAATAGTATACAGTAAAAACACATGTACCTAAAACCTCCGATACGTGAAATATTGGTATTACAGATTATTTCTGAAATGAAACCCCTGCCAAATAAATGTGTTCAAAATAATATCAGTTGTAATAAATACATTGTTTTACATTTATGCTAATGAAAATACTCTGGAAAACAGCTTTTAGTTGGCCATGCTGCAAGCTAATTTATGAGCGATGCGTGCGTTCGCAATTTACTATAACGTGTTGGCGTACATTAACATACATTATTACTGAGGTATACGTTGCAGGAGGCATGACTGAAGCTGCCTATGAAATCACTGCATCTCCCAAAGCTGAGGCAGCACAGCAGCCCGTCCTTCAGTGTTTCAAATGCACCACTTGCAGAACAGCTTCACACCAGCGGTTTACTGACGCAACCACATCCTAGCGCTGCTTACTTAAGCTTGACACGAGACGTTCTAAGACTCAGCAAACAAATACGGCTGCAGGAAATCTTAATTTAAAACGGCGATGGAAACATTTATGACAAATTTTTGCGTCAATACGTGAGCCTATGGGAAACCCTTTGTAGCTGCATTAGTTTGGTTATGAAACGCTAAGTCATTTACGGAGTGTATTCCAAGCACAAAATGGTGTGATGGCACGATTACGCATTCAAACTGTCACTTGACATTCTTTATAAATTCTTCAACTATGAAAAAAGATTTACAATTAAAGCTCAAGACAAATGTCAACAATAGTTTCATACACCTTTTCTTGATACAATCTTCTTGATGAGTGCTAATTCAAACGTGGCTATGAAAAATAGCTTTCCTGGTTCTTAGTCATTGCTGGCTGATACATGTACATACATTCACACATACACTCAGTGCCCACTTACTAAGCACACCCTTCCTGTACATCTAGGACATGATGCACTTCCTGCACATTTTTCAGTTGCACATTGATGCTGCAAAACGGCCACCACATCTCAGTGGTTCCACATCTCATTTAAAACATCAGTCTGTATTACTGGGCCTAATGTCAATAAAACACTCTCCACCTGGAAACACTGTACGTAAGTTTAGCCTTAAACAGTCTCCACACCATTTCATTACTACCACCCTAATCCACCGACTCCAAATGATCCATGGATTTATGATCTTTATTCCACATTCTTACACTCCCATCTGCATGCTGCAACAAAAACCCAAAAATCTAATTTCCTCAGGCTAGGCACTATTCTTCCACTCTTCAGTTGTCCACTTTTGGTGAGCCCTCTGTATCTTCAGTTTCCCGTTCCTGTCCTGTCAAGGGAAAAATTCGATGTGATCTTCCACTATTGAAGCTCCTCTGTTTCCTTAGTTACATGTGGTATGTTCAGAGATTATGTTCCTCACAACACTGATGCACAGAATTATTTCACTTACTGTTGCTTTCTTGTCATCTTCATCTAGTCTGATCATTCTCCACTGACCCCTCTTGTTGTAATCTACAGGTAATTTAACCCAGAGGACTGCTCATTTGCTGTTTTCTGTTTTTCATGCCATTTTCTGTAAACTCTAAAGTTTCTGAAAATCCCAGGAGATCAACAGAAACCTGATCCACCTGATCTTCTGTCTCCAAGAATCATTTCATGGTCAGAGACATTTATTCACCATGCTGCTGTTTGGTCTGACAAACTTAACCTCTTAAGTATTATAAGTAGCAAACCTTATTTAGCAGGATTGACAATTTATGAAAAATGTTTTAAAGTTGTAAATGTTTTAAGTTCCCACAGCCATAACAGAACCAATCACTAATTAAACCCAGCAAAAACATTACTCAATGATTAATTATTTGACACAACACATGCAAGATATTCAACAAACATTTCACCCTTGTACCATTAACTACATAAACAAACTTTCTTTATCATTACATGTCATGTTTGTTTCTCGAATCTACAACAACCAAAAAAGGTATCGGTGCTCCACATCAGTTGTCTTTTTTGTCTTCATTCGCCTTCAGTACAAAAGAAAACTTTGGAAAGGCCTTGCCAACTTCGCCCCTAATATAAAAGGAGAAAATAATGTTGACGTAGGCTGATGTCCCAGTAGACACAAAATCTGTTGTCCTGTCCAGGCTACAAAAGGCTTTTTTTGTGTACAAAACAATATTGTTGTCTCAGCTTCTTTTGTTTCAGCCTTCATGTACAAAGTTTAGTTAAGTGACATGTCTAAAGTGACATGTTGTTGTTAATACAACCTCACACAACTGAAGATTGATACATTACACAAGAATCTTTTTTCTTGTGTAATGTATCAACAATGTGTCTTCACTTTTTGAACTCAATATGCCACATATAAATCAAACAAATCATTCATCCAAATTTAACTCTCCCCCCTCCCTCTTGTGGTAGGAAGTCCATCTTTGATCACTGTAACTCATGTAATTATACTGGTTACAGCATTTCTGCTGTACTATACTATACTAAATATATACAATTTTTTGTCTTTATTTCTTACTCTACCCCATTAAAACTGTGATTTGATACTGTCTGTGCTTTAGCTCTCTATGTCAATGACATGGACACCTCATCCTTTTCTTTGTGACAAATGTCCAAATGTGTCAGATACGAGACAGAATCAAAACCTCAGACCCAGTGAAAAAGTACATGAGCAACAATTGTTTAAAGTGTTTCTCCTGGATTTGTTGTTATGACGAAAGCTGTTTCCATGAGGGATGTGGCCTCTTAACTGGAGTCACAAGGTTTCAGTGGAACTGAAACTGAAGTCAGCCTAATCCCAAAAAATAGTGAAAGATAGTGTAAGAAACTGTGGTCATTATTCCAAGAACTTTACTCCTGACAGATATGACAGACTTTCAGCCAATCAGGGAACACCACTTGCCTCTGTTCTTAGAGAGTCCAGTGTGATAGCTTCTGGGCTAGTTCAATAAACAGAAAATCCTGAAATACCTCCTGGCAGAATCCAAGCAAAAACTGCCCACTTCTCTCAAAGACCGGAAATGAACAAAACAAAAAGCTATTAATATTGAAAAGAGAAAAACTGTCCGCAGATCTCAGAAGTGACCAGGAACTTATCGGTGACCTGCAGTGTGTACTACATTAGGGACGGTTTTCCAGAAAACTAAATTCTCCCAATGCACGATTTTACAGCAGATGTACGGATGAGTCAGCCCACACTTTTCATATCATCAGTATGACTTCTTACACTTCTTACCCTTCACAGTGAGCGCGAGACGTTCTGTAATGCGACAAACACATTCACTGACCTGATGTTACAATATGAAATGGCACTATATAAATATCCCATCTGCTGTCGCAAATTGACGCCACAGCAGGTTTTTTTTTTTACGTCATATTAGTTTTAAGCGTTAACAGTCAAGGCTATTTACTGTCTTCCCTTTGGTTTCTCTGTTGAAAACCAATATGGTGTTACTTCTCAACAGACATACTTTGACATCTTTTTTGTCACTGCCTTGAGGTCAACAGACTTCAAACTGTCATCTCAAAAGGTAATGCTTTAACATCTGTAACACCAGTATGTATGTTCAACACACAGTTTCCTGATATATAATAACCATATTTAGCATACTGATTTATGATAACTGATAACTAATTTATGACACAGGAAAATGAGCTGTCAAATCAACCCCACCATGAAGAACACACACACGCATACACACACACACGCATACACACACACGCATACACACACACACGAAGGAAGAACATATATACATTATGAGCAAAAACAAGTAACACATACACTTGACTCCTAAAGTATTGGAACAGTGAGGCCAATTTCTTTTTTTTTGCTGTAGACTGAAAACATTTGGGTTTGACAACAAAAGATGAATATGAGACAAGAGATCAACATTTCATGTGTCTCATTACATTGATTATTCAAACAATAAATAGTGTTGAATGTTTACACTCAGTTTCAGATTTTGGTTTTGCCTGTGCAGACTGAATTTATAGTTAGAGGTGTAACCAATATGAAAACCCGAGAGCTGTCTCTCTGTGACACACAAACAATCGTGAAGCTGAGAGAAGATGGAAAATCAATCAGAGCCATCGCACAAACATTGGCCATAGCCAGTACAACCATTTGGAATGTCCTGAAGGAGAAAGTAACCACTGGTGTACTAAGTAACAGACAATGAACAGGTAGACCAAGGAAAATAGCAGCAGTTGTCAACAGAAACATTGTGAGAGCTGTAAAGAAAGACCCTAAAACAACTGTTAGTGACATCAGCAACAACCTTCAGAGGGCAGGAGTGAAGGTATCACAATCTACTGTTTGCAGAAGTCTTCATGAACAAAAGCACAGAGGCAACACCAGAACATGCAAACCACTCATTAGCAAGAAGAATAGGAAGGCCAGGCTGGAATTTGCCAAAAAGTGCAGCGATGAGCCCAAAAAGTTTTATGGACTGATGACGCAAAGATTAACCTTTACCAAAGTGAAGGAAAGGCAAAAGTTAGGAGAAAGAAAAAATCTGATCATGATCCCAAACATACAAGCTCATCTGTGAAACACAGTGGAGTTAATTAATCTTCATTGATGATGTAACACATGACGGCAGCAGCAAAATGAACTCAGAAGTCTACAGAAACATTTTGTCTGCCAATTTAAAGTAAGCTGCAACCAAACAGGGAGATCCTTCATCATGCAGCAAGATAATGACCCAAAACACACTGCCAAAACAACAAAGGAGTTCATCAGGGACAAGAAGTGGAAGGTTTTAGACTGGCCAAGTCAATCTCCTATAGAGCATGCATTTACCTGCTAACGAGGAGACTGAAGGGAGTAATCCCCCAAGACAAACAACAACTGAAAGAGGCTGCAGTGAAAGCCTGGAAAAGCATCACAAAAGAAGAATGCAACAATTTGATGTCAATGAGCCACAGGCTTGATGATATATATAGACACAATTTACTGTCATGTTATCTATAAAGACATATGGAATATTTCTGGTCCCTGATCTCATTTTGTATATTTCACAGCTGCATTTGAATACACGTAGCGCGCACACACTCCCATTCCTATTACATTTTATATTTGCAGTGATGAGGTTTACATCAGTACTGGTCATGGAATCCTGTTGGATATGTGTCCACTGGCCACTGTGCTGTGAAGAATCACTACTTACCCCTCTCTGAGGCTGGGGCCAAATCAACAAAATTTCTGCAGATCTCTCCTGTGAAAACACAAAGCAAAATGCACATGTCACACATTTACATAGCTACAGCTGGTGCCTTTTATTAGTAAAATCATTTTCTGGGATCCAGGTTTGTCAGAAACGCACAGAGTCAGCATCCAAGGCTCTGCCTGTCCTGGGACACACGGAAGTGTGCGGTTTGAATTTGATGCAAGACGTGTTTTCACTGTGCATGAAACAGGCAGGAATGTCACCCCACTTCTCCAATGTGTCTGGCTTCTTAACAAAACACACTGATGTAAAAGTGCACACAGAGATGCCTCAAAGGTCTGTGGAATGTTCATGTATCTGCAGTGCATACTGCGTTTTATTCTTATAGGAACATCAAGGCTGACAGCAAAATTGTTTGTGTGGATGCCTTTCTAAACCACAGTGGAAGGCTATGATAAGGCTAACTGTGACATCCAGGTAATATGCAATTCCCTGATGCACAAATATATGTCTTCAGCCATGCACAGTTTTGACAAAAAGCAAAGTATATTGAAATTAATACAGTTATAATAAGTTGTATATGTGTTGTAACTGACTATTATACAGCTGATGTTTTTCATGGACAAGGCTATGCTATTTTACAAATAGTTAGACTTGGAAGCAGAATATATACTGATACACACTGAGTATAACTGTTACATTAGGGACTGAATTTCACTACATTTGAATTTAAGTTTTTTTTATTTTTTTTTCTCCCAATGTCAACAAAAAAGATTGTTGCCAAAGAAATATGTGAAGTTCTGAAAGATGGCCCATGCTGATTGGTAGAATTTTACTTTTTTTTTTTACTAAGGTTTAAAAAGAAACTTTCTTGGTAAATTCCATTTTAAAATTACCCATATTTAAACATTAGTTTGTGTTGTATTTTACAGTGTGCATTGTATATTATAAAATGATAATGACTGTTTTTTTTCTCCCTGATGTACTCAGAAGTATGGAGCTGAAGGATACGTGTCCTCTGAAAGAACCACATTCTGCCTTTCTCCCAAAATGCTCAACCAGGACACAGTGAAAGACATTCTGCGTTTATACACCTATATTGTCAGTTTTAGCGATGTTTGGTTTGAAACACAGAACACATCTTAACATCACTCCCACCCATACATGTCACCTCTCCACAGCACTATATCTGTATACAAATAGATTGCTTCAGCAAGAGAATGTTCTGGTACCAGAGGTCAGCATTGTCTAGGAAAGGCTTCTGGGAATGTGACAGTCCATTCACTGCAATGTTCAACACAATAATAATGCATCAATTAAGCCAAATATTCATTAAGTACAGTTCCACTACCACCTAATCCTCAATGACTGTTGTGAGCTATTGAGTGGTATATTTTGTCTGTGAACTGCTTTGACAGCTCACTAAAACAATGCCACCATTATACCATCCTGCTCTAAAAAGTCAAACAGAACAAAGTTTCCTGTTATGTACAGGTGCAAATGTGTAATGCTGTCTTCTTCCCGCACACTCTGTATGTTTTTCACTGCATGGTTATTGAATTGCTCATTTTAATGTCAAACAAGGTGACCTGCAGTAAAACTCAAAACCACAGTTTTTTTGTAAAATTCTGGTGGGAGTCAGTCACTACATGATACATCTTTACAGGCGTTAGAGATGGACCTTCCATGAGCACCATACAGTATGGTGGTGTAAACCAACATCCACCTATGTGTGGGATGCCATATGAAAGGATTTATCCTAATAAACTCATTATTTGTTGTTGACCAATGACCAGGGCTGGTTCTAGCCTCTTGGGGCCCTAGGCATAATCTTTGATCGGGCACTCCCCTCATAGCAGTTCATGGGGGGGGGCCGATCACAGATTATTCGTGCCTTTCATTGAAGCAGAAGGCAAAATTTACATTATATGTTTTGTGTAAATCTTGTACAAAGATACATTAGAAATACCACAACTGTAAATAAGGTCTACTGAAGTAAAATACTAATATAGTATCATAAATGTTTTGTGTATTTTTTATAAAAACTACATATCCATTACAATATATATTTTACATAACCTGTAATTTAAGTAACAGCAAAATTGAACTAAATTTTAATGCGTCTTTGTGGTTTTTCGTCAATACTTGCTGCCAAGATTAAAAATTTTAAAATCTTTTAACTGTAACTGCTAAACAACATTAATCAATCATTATTATATTGTACCAGTTTTAAAAGTTCAGGGAATTTGATTTACAGTCTCAGCAGTGGGTTATTTATCGTGTTTCACAACAGCTTTCATTACATCGTCCACAAGTCTTATTCTGGTGCTTTTCTTCTTCTCCTGTTTGCAGTGGCCAGTGCTGTAACCTTACAGTCCAAGCAAAGACTGATAGAAGTTAAATGTGTGTTTTTGTCATGTTAAATTTAAGCAATGTATTTGTTAGTTTAATTAGTCCACAGTGGGTAGTTATGTTCCACATTGTGTGTGTGTGTGTGTGTGTGTGTGTGTGTGTGTTAGCTGGCTGTGGTGTTCCCTAGTGTCACCTTGCTTGGTGGTTCAGTTTATGAATGTATTACGCTGTGTGATCATGGGCTGTTGTCAAACCATGTAATTCTACTTGAATATAAAGAACAACCGTTCAGATACTTCAAGTTTCAGCTACAAGTCTTCAGTTATATTGTCTTGTACAGACTTGGAGGGGACCCCTGCTGGTCGGGGGCCCTAAGCAGCCACTTATGTTTGTTATGCCAAGAACTGGCACTGCCAATGACCACAAGAATACAGGAATGTTCAATGTCATTTTAACACGGTAGAGCAATAGAAACAAGTGAATTCTAGGCCTCTTTGGTTTTCCCTCAGCAGCAAACAGCCCAAATATTCTTTTTTGCTGTTTTCTGATCAAAAACCACAACAAGTAGCCAAAGCAGTGTTGTAAAAGTGAACCAGCAATGTCAAAGAGGTTCACTGCACAAACTAAACAAATAACTAAAAGTAATTTGTTGATTCTTTGAAGATGACATACATGGTGTATGAACAAGAGCAAAAAACAACACAGCCAGACTGATCTATTTATTATTTTCAAAAACTGCTGTTGGGATGAAAAATTAAGTTATTCATTTTCAAAACTGCCGTTACGGTCATTTTTTTGACATGCTATATTTTATAGTAATTACATAAATGGACAGAAGATAGAGGTGGGGGTAATCATAACATTGAGATGTTTATGTAAGTGTTTATATGCAAATCATATGATTTCATAATAAAAAGTTTGGAAACAGCATCACATTGGTCTCACACTGAACTCAGTGTAAGGCTTTGGTGACATGACATGTGAATACACTTACTAAAGCTCATGTCTGCACATTACATTCACACTCAAGTAGAGGTAATCACTGCAAGACTGATAAAGCTCACATTTTTTTCTGTACAGCAAACATAAATAGCAATGTGCAACATTATACATCGTTAAGATATTATATGTCCTGTTATCTGTAATATTGTAAGGCAAACATTTGTAAAATAACCATTTAATATATGTTTTAAACATACACATGATAGGAATCTAAAGTGGCCTATCTACTTCAGTAAAAAAAAATATTTGGGCTGTAACTTCTATAGTTAGGCTTTACTGTAAGGCAGCCCAAACTGTCCCAAATCTGTTAAAATACACACTGTTGTGTAAGACCAGTTGAGAAATAATATCACATTCATTACTGCACAGATCACTGAACAGAAGACTTTCCATGATTTAAAACAGACATTTCAATTTGTATGAACATTTCTTGCTTGCTATATTTTTTGCAATATGTCCTAAATGGATGAGTGGTCACAGAGGAGCACGTTACACCCTAATATCAGATTTTCCTTCCACATGGAAGATCAGCCTTTAAAGACAAGCACGATTTTTATACGAATTTGAAGCTTCTAATTTAATTTTCCCAGACATATAAAAGTCAGGTGACAGTGGAGCTCAGAACAGGGAGGCAAACAGAAGGTCATTTCAGTCACGTCCCTAAAGAATCAAGCATTAACTACATTCACACTTCAAACTGTGATCATTCTGATTCCAATAAAAGTAACTGCAGTTTGTAAGACTTCATCTTCAATTTATATAATAATTTCAGAGGGGTCTGAGGGAAACTAGTATATTTGCGTTGTGCAAATATATTTAGTTTATTACAGTACATAAACATAGTCTTTTAGCCTGAATACACTGTGCATAGTTTTCCCACAATTTTTAAAACACAAATGTTTAATTTAAGCCTTAATTCATGAGCAGCCTGTTGCCAACACGACTGAGCAGGGGGGAAAAAAAGACTAGTCAGAAAAAGAAGAAACTGTTTCATCGAAAAACACTACTGTCTGTATGTCATTAATCTCATATAACGTTTTTCTGAATGTCACACATAATTCTCAGATATCTACGTGCTGCTTGTTAGCTAAAAGCCTATGGTTAGAACTGTGCCCTACTGTTAAAACCTTCTTCTTTAATGTTACCGTTGTCCAGGGAACCGTACCCCAGACACAGTCCTTCCTTTGTTATGGTTCTTTTCATTTCTTTTGAGAGGACTGAATGTACCGATAACCATGAAAAACTACGTGTATTCGGTGCGATACTTTAAACCAGTGTGCAGGAATACTTGAACATTAATGCTTTTGAAGAGTCATTCCCTCTGCATTTTGCTTGTTAAAAGTTTTTTTGTGGCTCATAATGGTTTGTAAGTAATGGAGAAGCAACCCTTGCATAAATTCAATTTAATACCACCACAATCGGATTAAGTAACGTTCTTCATCAAGCTGTCGACACAGCTAAGGAAGGTGCTATTTTAGTTGCTTCTAAATTAGTCTTGCTTAGTTTTGTATTATATTTTACCGTATGTGTAAAGAAAAACATAACTTGTTTTCAGTTCATTTTAATTTAATTCCTATGATGTTCCAATTTTTTGCTGTACAATTCAGCAAAAGCAAATTATGGAAGTATCACAAACAATTGAGCTAAAAACGAATAATCTGTGGATACCCAGGCACATACCCAGGGTTCCAACACATCCTTAGCAAGGGTGGGGGTAAAAGTTCATGTGACATCAACATCACACCACACCAAAAGCGGCTACCTACCATATGTCTGGTTACCAAAGCTACAGAAAATTACATAAACCTTTGGTAGGCTACTACAGCCCTGTAGATCCAACATTTCACATAGATTTAGTATTCATGAAGATGACTATCCAAAAAAAAAATATATCACATGCTTTTTCTCCTTATATGATAAATATTTGCATCCAAAACAAAAATGCTGACGGCTGTGCAAGGCATCTGCAATGCAAATACAAACTTGAAAGAAAACAACTATGGTGCCATTTCTTTCTCATAACAGAAGACTTCACAGGGCCCTTTAAGTTTGTAGAATTAACTTGCTTCATCTTTCACAGCAAACTACCAGATCAGTGCATATGAAAGTGGGATGATTTGGAACCATCTGGATGATTTCTAAATCACGTACTACAATTTTATCACGCATTACAGCTCAACACCGCAACAGACATGTTCGAATGTTAATAACCAAAAAAAGGTTGGAGGCAGTTGTTTAATTTCATATCTCATTTTGGGCGTAATGCATAGACAGAAGCACGTGAAACATTTTCTCACTTTGGTTAGAAATTCACACTGCGTGTCACACGGATTACAGTAAGGCTGTCTGCCTTTATGCCTCTGGATTCAGCAGCATTTCACAAGAGTGCTCTTTGAAGTGTCACACCTCATCCCTGCTGACATGTGTCAGAGCACATGCTGGATTTGTTAGAAATCTACAGATTAGTAAAGTTAGCAGCATCTGCTTTGAGGAAAACCTCACATTCAATTGTTTGGCATGTAGTAAAATACATTTCAAATACATTTAATACATTTCAAACCTTGACAGGTTCTACAAAGCTGGAAAGCAGCACTTCTACACATTCTGCAGCAACAGAACATATTCATTTGGCTTCCCCAAAATGGTTGTATCTTCAACAGTCTTGTGTAAACTCCCTTATCCAGCTGTTAAATAAATCCTTATTTTCACAAGTGGTGTGTGTATGTATGTATATATATATATATATATATATATATATATACACCACTTGTGATGTGTGTGAGTTGGACAAAATTGACCCAGATTACTTACTTTCAATTTCTGTTGAACTCTGTCCAGAAACAGATTAATTGTAAAAATATTCCAAGATGTGGTAATAAAGTATGACAAAATACATATTTACTCCTTAGCATGGTCATTAAGCACCAAGTATGCACTGTCTACAGTGTACAGACACCTCAAAACACCATCTTGGGTTAACATCAGATGAAATACAACACAGATAAGACAGATCAAATTTCAACTGACAAAACAAACTACTGAGATAATGTGGTAATATAATGTTTGAAACTTGAGTTATAATATTTTCCCATTTTAATGATTTATTAAGATTCCTGACTCACATACTCATAAAATTTTAGTAACTCAGTCAAAAATGAATAATTGGCATTACCACGGTGCTCAATTTTCACAGACCCATAAAATGAGGTAGAATTGTCACATTAATTGCGCTTTGATTTTGGTCAGTACAGTATCTGTTTTTATAAAATGTTACAGCATTATCTGTAAAACATCAAAATACTTTTTTATTTAAAATAACAGGCCTATATAATACATATTAGATTTATACATTTTATATGGAATCGTGTGATTACAGTATTTTACAGTCATACAACACTGTCAAATTTATATACAGCTTTGGTGCGAATTCTCCTCAGAAACCCATATTAAATCTTCAGTTTTACTAAAAATACGCATCCGCTAGAATTTCCTCCAGGCTGACTGAACATTTCTAGTCTAATAACTCCTGATTTATTCATATTTACTTTGGCATTTTATTATAATATTCTTTGATGCCATACACAACTTCTATAATAACTGCAGGACCATTCTTTATCGATTAATGTTATCAATATCATAAATAGAAATATAAACGAACTTTTTAAATGTTCGTTCACGTAGTGTTCCACTTCTTAAACTCCTGCATTAATCGGCATTTTACTGTTATAAGGTACCTGTATATGCTGACTTTCGAGTCTCAGCTTGTGCTCCATACACCATAGACTTCGCGCCGTGATTTGGTTAGGTATGTGCCTACTTGGTGCACACAGGTCGCTCGTCATTTTTTACATCAATCAGATGTCGAGAAAGTAATACTCTGAATTTGCATGAACTGATTGTGATTCGTACCTCTTCCATTGACGTCTTCCTCGCAAGAATACCAGATTCCAGTATGGAAATGTCTGAAGAGGAATCGATCGTCTCCGGTCTCCCAACTATAATGAACTTTGCTGTGGTCTGTGTTGTTCGAACCATAGTTAATGCAGTTGCGCAGCCGATCTTTGCTGCAGTTAGGCTTAGGGACTCGCTGTGTGCCTTCGCACCAGTAAGTCGTCATGAAAGCCGTGGTAGAGAAAAAGAGAGCCACTAGATTCAGACTAACGGACAGCAACGCCCTGCATTTTCGCGTGGTCTTCATTGTTTAAAAGTGTGTACTTACATAAATTCATGAATGCAACGGCTAGAAACGAGTAATAACACGGTAATCGAAGTTTCCCCTGAAAATAACATTGTGTTCATTAATCAACAATGAATGAGAAAACCAGCAAAACGGAAAATCTAACTTAATGCAACATATAAGCAATTCAAAAAATATAAATATATGGAATAGTCACTGCTCTTCCGAGGATCTCACAATGCATTCATACTACTTTCGTCTGTACTGGATTGAACCTCTCCACGAGCCAAGTGACTTAAACGCGCGCGGGTGGTCTTTCTTATCGTCAACTAAGAACTCCTGTCTCTGAGATCTGTCACACCCAGTTCGCTCCTTATTTTATTTCTCTCTCTCTCTCTCTCTCTCTCTGTCCCTGTCTCTCTCGCTCTCTTTTTACAGACACAAGCGCGCGCGTACACGCGTGCACACACACAGACACACACTCACTGTTAAACTTTGCCCAGACTCGGACATGCGCTATAGTGGTGAGAATTAATGTGGCTTGCGTTGAGGACTCTGTAGGAAGCCGCGTATTGTACTGCCCGTGGCACCTGTAGGAAACTAGTATGGCTCTTGAACTGAAATAGGTCAAACGAAGTTAAATTATTATTATTATTATTATTATTATTATTATTATTATTATTATTATTGGGAACGCGTACTCACTGCAAGAATGTAGGTAAGGGTGCTGAACCTCAAAAAGTGAAAATTGTCAAAAACAGAAAAAAGACAGCAGTTTCTATACCAAATATATTCGTTTGATGTCATGTGACCGATTGTTGCACGTATAAGGAGTCATCCTGGTACATGGTTCAGCTGATTACACACTGAAGAAGGACTACCAGTCCGAAACGTTTGTGTTAAGTTGTTTACTTCCTCCTTAGTTATTTATTATTATTATTATTATTATTATTATTATTATTATTATTATTATTATTATATAGAGCGTGCTGTCCTTTTTCTGTTTTTGACTATTATTATTATTATCAACAACAACAACATTTTAAACGAAATCAGAAAGTTCTGATTTCGTGCAAGTTTTTGACAACTGTAAAATAGTTTATTTATTATGTAAGAGCAATGACGAAATGTTTAAATATCTAAGCATAACCTTTGTCACCAACATTACTTTCCACTTGTAAACTACAATACTGTTAATGGCTGCTTTCTAATTATTCAGGAAAAATAATAAATATTAGCTTGTGATATCCCATTAAAATGATAATAATCGTTCAATTTTCCCCTTTTCGGCGAACCTATAGTAATATATAAATGTGGTTGTTTAAAGGGCCATGTTATAGCACTCTCAAGCCAAATCATAATTTAAAAATATCGATTTATTTATGTAGGACTGTAAATGGAATTCAACATATCTGAAAATGATTTCTCGATACAGAAAATATGCTGAATATTTATATATTTATAATATATAAAAAGCAATTTTGTAAGTGCGTTATATTGACGATGAAAATTTTCAAACCAACATTAGAGTATGTCATTGTCTGTCGATATTGGTTAAATAATGAAAATTTCAATAAATCTTTGAATAACTGTTTTAGAATATAGGTTTATATCAAAATAAATGGCAGAAAAAAAAAACAACGTGTTAGCGTATACGTGCAATATGTAAAACACTTCTTCACTTTAGTAAGGCACCCTGCACTGACGTGGAAGTAGTTGTCATCCAGATTGCCGATAAGATGCAGTGCTAGTAATTTTTATGTTGTTTCATTTTATTTGTGATTATCATACGTTGCTATGATATTTTACAAAAGATAAGAGCGTCAGATTAGTGGTTAAAATGTTTCACTCATAGTAACAAACTAATCAATAATTAACTTTCTCGTCAAACTCTACAGATAGTCACATACTCACACACCCACGCCAGTGTGTAAGAAGAGAACTCATACCAGTAAAAACAATATGGTTTGTTACGCAAATGTCAGTAGTTTTTTTTTTTTTGTGGGGCATTAATGACATGAAGATGTCAAGCCTTATGGTGAAGTTCATTGACTGTAATATTCTACCTAAAAAGTGGTAATTAACAATGTCAAATATATACATTATACAGTGATCTGTAAAAACCTGGAGCTCTAACTGACTAGTGTTACTGTTTTTGTACTTCATTTAATGAGATTTCATATGAATGTTTGATATTTTTGCCCTTGAGAGTAACAGAACTATGAAGAAGTTGCTGCAAGCTATTGAAAACCATTATGTAAAACATATATCAGCTAAAAATCTATTCCATGTATTACATCTAGGCCTGGTATGGCTGCAGCGACTGACTTTATTTTCAGAAGTTTTATGATGCCAACGTACAGTTCAACAAAAAACCTTTAGTTGAAGGAACACAGTGGAATTCATTTACTGTAGTTACATTACTATGCTCTTTAATTTGATGTTACACAGGTGGCTCCACAAATGAAACTACACCACTCACAATTTAAGTATTTAAGACATTATAAACAAATGAACATATATAGTGTGTGTATATATGAATGGTCAAACATTCCCATAGACACACTCCTAAACCTTGTGGACAACCTTCCCAGAAAAGTTGAAGCTGTTACAGCTGCAAAGGGTGGGCCAACTCAATATTGAACCCTACGGACTAAGACTGGGATACCATTAAAGTTCATGTGTGTGTAAAGGTAGGCACTTTTGGCAATATATATATATATATGAGTATAAAGTACTTATTATCAGCAATTACTGTACTCTGTTTGACACATTAAATAGAAATGTATAAATTTAATAAATAGTTTTAGATAATCACAGATATTTCCAATAATTAACTACAACAAAGTTTGTTTACATGTTAAGTTGTATATTTTAAGGTGCAGACCCGTGTGTAAAACACATTAAATGGCAAAATAATATATAAAGAACATTAAATGAAGAACAAGCATGTGCGTTTTGCTGTAGTTTCTGTTATATGCAGTTATACTAGAAACTCAGTGGTGCAGTGGAGTCCCGTTGTTTAAGTAAACAGCCATACGTGCAAAGCCATGAAGAGAAGGATGCCCTCTAGTGTGGTACACTTCTAATAAGCATGGAACAGCCCCCAGTGCAACGACATAGTGTGAGTAGTGCTGCTGTGCGTCACATGTCACGTCCTATTTCTGTGGCGTATGTATCTGAAAGAAAGAAAGACATTTTTTCACAATTTTATTGAAAATTTTTTATTACAATCCTTTTGGATTCAGTCAATCTAGTTGCCTAGAAACTAAACAAAACCTTTACTGTTGTAAATGGTAAGGTAATAGAAACAGTGATAAAATTTTACAATGATTCATAATAATATGGTAAAAATGATCCAATCACAAATAAAAAAAAAACTTAACAGCCAGAAATATTAACTCATAAAGCTTATGTATACATCCTGAAGTAAATGCAGTACCATATGTTTTTTTATGTGTGTGTGTGTGTTTATGTGTGTAGTTGGCAGTCTGCTCAATAATCTACTTAGCGTTATAGCAGAACACAACCTGAGTTCCGTCTTGGCTACCACAGTGGACGGTCAGGTACTAATTTGGAGAATAAAGTACCCATATGAGTGAATGTGTCTGTTTGCATGAGTGCATTGTATTGCACTGCTGCTCCACACATGAAACATGCCATATTATTCTCCTTACTCCTCCAAAGCAAATCAGATAACTACATAGTGCACAAAAACTAAACTCTTATCATGTAATAAAAGTGAAGGGTGGAAATTTTGAGGACAGAAAAAAACAGCTTTGGATGTGTTAATTATGGTTTAGTGATGTCTTATTTAAATGTCCATTTTTGATTTTTAAAATGACCTGCAAAAATCTTTACAAAATATTGAAAACTGTGTATTAATATTTTATGTATAACAAGAACATAAAATGTAATATACAAAATAAACACTAAAATAACATATCTATGCATTTATTTAAAAAAATGACAATTCTATTTTTAAATAATGTTTTCCTATTGCTTGTTACAATAAAAATTTTATTACTTGGAAGATAGTAAAAGTCAGCCTTTGCAAAAATAACAATAAATGAAAAATGAACAGTGCTAATAAAAAAAGAGGCAGAAACATATAGTTTAGAATTTTCTTCTGTATTCTCTACCTGCTGAATCCAAATCCTACCTATAAAATTATCAATAGCATCGAACACTTTAATACAGATGGTGTCCCAATGGCCACATAGCAAAAGTAAGAAGCTTCAAGTGCTAAATGTACAAAGACCTGAAAGCTAATGCTCCCAACTTGAGCTAAGGATTCATATCCTTGTCTGTTACCTGCTATACTAAGGTCCCCATAGTCAATGGCTTTTTTATCCAGCATTAATTTGAGTGCCTGCCAGGCACTCAAATTCATTTTCTAAAATAGAACGAAGAACGGTCTGGCAAAATGCACCGATCTGTCAGCATTGCGGGTGGAAAACTGAAAGGCCCTGTAAATCTGGAGCCTTTTGCAGCCTGGGGAAGAGAGGCAATTACAATATGGCTGCGTGATTGATTATAGCAGTGGAGGTCTTATCAGTACTAGAAATAGGCTGGACCACATGGAACCTCTTCTGATCAGTCTTCCTGCTAAGAGGACTGGATCTGTGATGCTGGATCTTGTTCAAGTGGTACCTGGCTTTACCCTTGTCTGTTTTTACTGCTCAACCACAAAAGCTACATTTTACTATGTCTCTTGTGGTTGTTAACTTCCTACTAATCAGAGCACATTCAGTTTATTGTAATTAGAAGACTTTTGAAGCTTGTTAAATTAATCATGTTATTATGGACACTTTAAGTAATCCTTTTCTGTTTTCCTCAAAATTATGCTTTATTTACAAAGTTCAGCAGAGGACTTAAGCCTAATTAAAGCTTACTTTGACAAATTGGTTCAACTAGTGTTTCATATGAAACATTTGTTTCTTAAAAGGGAAACGCTCTTCTGTTGTAGGACAACTGATTCATAATTGTGACGTTGGCCTGGAGGCCGTGTTGAGTGACCACACGCCCTCGTTCATTCTATCTCATTTCATTGTTTCCTCATCTCATTCTCTTATGTTTGATTGATTCTTGTGTCATTGTCTGCATTCCTCATACTCCCATTTGTCTTTGTGAGTATTTCCACCTGAGCCTGATTCCTTGTGTTTTCCTTTATGTGGGTCATGTCTTGTTTCAGTCTTTGTGAAGTATTGCAACAGTTTGGTGCATACTGAGCAATCAGGTGGAGCCTTTGGCTTGTATTATTTGGTGTTGTTTTGTTCTGTGCCTCCTCTCTACTTTGGTGTATCACAAATTGCTTGTACCTGTTCTGCCCTCCTAGTGCCTATGCCCGCCTGAGCTTCTTGTTGGCTTGTGTTTCCTATGGATAAATCATCTGGCTTCTAACCTTAGAACTTTGTTCTCTGCTTTTTGAATCTTGGATCTTGTGTTTGGACGTTTGGACTTGCCTTGCAGTGGCATCCTTGTCTGCATGTGACAGTGATATATTTACAATCAACAATAACTGATTGTACTTTATTACAAAAATGTGTTAAAAATTTATATTTAACACATAAAAGAAGTGCCCACACACACACACACACACACACACACACACACACACATATAGACCTTATCTACAGTTTTGGATGTATGTGTTGTGTCTGTGTGGATCTTTAATGTCAAAGTAACATTATCACTCCTGTGGCATAGCTGCCACATGTCAGGCTGTGAAAGACTTATGTTATATTAAACAGAGGTTTGCCAAGGTAAACACTGTGTCACTGTTTTGAAACCCATCTTGGTCTAAGGGTTCTTAGTTTATGTAATTTTCCAAGTTTAACTATACCATTACTGTTTTTGAAATGTCATGTACAATTGCTTTTGTGGCAATACTGCCACCTCTAAAACCAGGCAAAAATTCCACTGTGTTGCTGGGTCAATTCCACCTTGAATTTGAATTCAGAAAAATGTAATTAAGTTTATTCAATGACTTGAAGAAACTTGCTTTTGGGAATATTATACTTTATTTGCCATCTTCAATCTTAAAACATTTTAATCCAAAAAGCCTAATTTTTCACTTTGTTTCTGCTTATTTATAACTTTACAAATATCACTGTAGACATATCTATGACCTATCAAGGTTCAGTAGTCTTTATTGATTTTTTAATGTCATTTATTTATTTACATTTAATTTCAGTCAGATGTACCATACCATCGTACCATGAAGCTACATGAGGATAACCACATTCTGTATACCATTCCATCAGGTAATTAAGAGCTGTGTACTGCTGTAGCTTGCTCTTCCACTGATGTGGAGAAGAATGCTTAACTAATAGGGGCTAAGGTATTGTCAAAACCAGCAAAGGCTTTTTATTTTTATTGACTGTAACATCGACGTTTCTTACAACACGCTTACTAACTCTTCCTCAATTCTATTTTTACAAATGCGTCTTTAAGAATGCTAAGATAAAGGCAGCCATAAACAACAGCTATGCAATTAACACTAGAACTCACACCTTTGGATTCTGGATTTGTGCTGTATGTAAAAACTTGTTTGTTCTGTCTTTAGATTGGGTACTGAGTCTGTAGCTGGTGTTGCTGGTTTGCAAGTGTGACTGCTATCTTCCGCACTGTGTGTGCAGGGTTTGAATGTTCTCCCCATGCGTGTTTGGGTTTACTCCACATATACTCCAAAGGTATGCAGTGCAGATGAGTTGGCCACTCTAAATTGACTATTGTGTGTGTGTGTGTGTGTGTGTGTGTGCGTGTGCGTGTTTTGCAAGTGTCACTTGCAGCATGACAGTACTGAAGGTGACATTGAGTTTGGCCTCTTATGCAACTTTTTAAATTATTTTTGTTTAAATAATTCTATTGTATTTTGTTATTTTTGTGATTTTCATATACAGTTTTTACAAACCTCCGATGTGCTTGGATGTGACAGTGTGAACATATAAGTATTTTCTTATATCTTTCTGTCTCTCACAACAAATGTCAAAAGGTCACCTGTATTATATATTTATTGTTTTTATTTAGTGTATGGTATATTAAGCAAGGGTTTATTATTTTCACACTAAGCAAAAGGTAAGGTGCGGGTTATATTCCAAACATAAAGTCTTGTAATGTCTTCATACTACTGAACTAACTGTAGAATTTGTCTGCAAGCCTAATGAAATCTGTTTTTATGTAATGTAGGACACAGATTTCATTTTCTCCCTCATATGGTTACAGTTAATACAATAACTAAAACCATGATTTACTCTAACCTTTTTCTCAATCTACCACATCTAATTTTCATTAAAACAGCAAATCTTAGATCTCATTTTGACTTTTTTGTAATTCTTGCATTGTATTGGTTGTATCCTCATATGACTCTACAGTTTCAAACTGTAGATATTAATCCATGATAGTTTTGCCAAAGTCACATGAACTTGCTTAACATGGAGTTGTTGTCTTGTGTCCTGAAATGGATTTTATATTACAGTTTTTTGCATTTGTAGGCAATATGATGCTGCCCACACACTCCAGGGTTTTCTCCTTCCCAGCTCCCATCCAACATTCATTATCCCCAGATGTTATTTGTTTGTTTTTGGCTGGCCAAAAGGCTTTAATGTAACAGCTTACAGTATATGCATTTATATATTAATTTGTTAATTTCCAGAGCTACATCTGTGAGAAGTGAAAACAAAGAGCATGCTTATTGAACTCCAGGTACTCCATGTCTATCCTTTGGAACACAATAGATAAAAATGGATTACATCCTCGGCTACATCAACTGGGCCAACAGCTGGTCACAGGCCATGTATACACACATACACATACACATACACATATACACACAAGCATGCACACACACGCACACACATGCGCACACTCACACACATACACACAAAAACACAAGCAGCACACATACACACATACATACACACATGCACACACAGTAAAATGATTTCAGTGACAAATTAGTCACAAAATCATCTCAAACAAGGACACAGATTTGGATATGGACATAAGGCACATGTCCCTTTCATGAGAGTACCAAATTGTCCTTTGTGTGTGTTTGGACAGTGTGATGGGGTTGGCAGCTGATTTGGTTTTACCATATGTTAACACCAAACCCGTGCCCTTCATCTTACCACTCAACTTACGAACATCCAACACGTGAACATTCATAGATACGAACAAAGGTCGCTGTAAGTTCAATTTTTGTTCGGAGAAAGGAACTGGGGAGCCGCAGCTAGAAAATTTTATGTGTGTGGCTAAGATTTATTGTGATTTATTGTGAATTAACCAGTGCGTCGTGTATCCATCATGGTTGGTGAAAAGTGTCAGGCTAGTGATGTTAGTGGTAGTGCTAAAAAGTGACAAGCCATCTCAACGGAAACAAAGGTAGCAATAATTATTATTATGTAGGAGTTTTGAGGGAAAAATAAATGCAGGAGGCGAGTGTTTTGTCAACCCACTCGAAAACGGGGACTTTAATGCTTTTCAGTCAACAGCAAGGAAAAAAGAGCACCTGGCGTGTAGCCCATATGGAATAAACTGTCACCTTCCTAAAAGGGGCAGTCGGTTTGGTGAATTTGGCTTCATGGTAACTTCTACACTTATATTATTATAATAATATAACTACTATTGTTATTATTACTACAATTCATTAACATAATTTATGCTTTTTATGTTCTTTTGTGTATCATAGTATGTAGGATAAAACAACAAACTTTTAATGTTTTAATACAACTTTATTAGATTAGGTTAGATTAGATTAGATCGAACTTTATTGATCCCACAGAGGGGAAATTCTCTTGTTACACAGCTCACAGGGAAGTGGAATTAAGGTGCAAGAAAACAAGGTGCAAGAAATTGAGGT
>JABJVR010000095.1:4529192-4581635 GCA_025773905.1 Chitala chitala | reverse complement strand
GTGTGTGTGTGTGTGTGTGTGTGTGTGTGTGTGTGTGTGTGTGTGTGTGTGTGTGTGTGTGTGTGTGTGTTAGTTATATAGGTACTGTGTCACTGTTTACAGGAGAAGTCAATAAGTGTCTGGACATAAGTAAATTTTCACTATAATACAGATTATACCAAAGCTTTCAGTCACCCAACAAACAAAAATCCAAGGTATTCACACTTTTTTTTTTTGCAGAAAAGATTATGTTGAAGATTTTACATGATTCAAATAATATACAGCCACGTCTGAAAGTAACAAATATATAGTCGTAATATCATAAAGGTATTTTTGTGCCTAAACATTTTTAAATTCAACACACTTTCTCTTTTTCTAATTTTCTAGGGCAATCTTTAAGCATTAAAAATATTTATAGAGTGGGGCATCAGTGGTAACATATTTATTCCTGTTTGATTATCCCTATATTTGCATAAAAACCTGCTTACAGTACTGACCTCATTTCCTTTAGTGAGAGGCTTGCACAAGTTTCGGAAAAAAGAGGTGTGGCTCGGACTCCGCTCAAGTTCTTTTCCGTAAGAAGAGACTTTTTGCATTATTTTGTCTGGTTTTACTGATCAAACGTAAAATTTAATCTGTGCCTTTGTGTTTTGATTGTAGCATTAGAGTGTAATTTATGGAAAATCGACTCATTTGTAGTAGCGTTATACGGTTCCTTGAAGTGACGACGTGTGCTCGAACAGGTTCATGTTTCATCCGCTCCGAATGTATGTTAGAATGTGACATACATTATACAAAACGTATTTTTGAAATGTAGATTGCGATCTGTGGTAGTCTATGATAAAATAAGTAACAGACGACAGTTTTATTTAAGATAAATGTGTGAACAACTGTGGTTGTTAGCTGCACAGAAAAGATGGAACGATACCAGGATGTACTGTTTCAATGTCCTGTTACTAAACTACAAACAGAGAACGTTCCCAGAACGTTCACTAACGTCCACTGGACGTTCTGGACGTTCTTGGATCGTTCTGAGAAAGTTTCCTGTTTGTTGAGTTGAACCTTCACAGCGCACCGCAGACTGAACACACCTAACGCTGCTGCACATTTCTACCGATTGAGTGAAAATTATTAATATAGACATTTTGTTTGTATCCTTCAGTCCCAGATACATTTTATTTGAAACATCATTTTTTGGAATGGCGTCTCCATGGGTAACGTATATTTTACTGTTATTACATGTTAATGCGTTGCAATAAAATACAGTAACACTGGATAAAAAAAAAACGTTGTCCCAAAGATGGAATACACAATGTTATAGTATTATTTTGTGCGCTGAATCGGGATGTGTTTTTAGAATTTTTCCATCAGGTAAAGTTTTTGAGTGACGTGCAACTTAAATTTAGAAATATCGTATATTTACATTAAAACCATGTGTGTAAACGTCGCCGTTTTCACATGCTCCTGTACTTCGCCTCGGATGTAGCAGTCATCAGCCAGAGTACTGGGACTTTTCGTCATCAGACTTTTCCATAATACAAATGTCTTGATGAAATATCTTTCCATGTTCATGACATACAACACCAAGCTTTTCAGAGGAAAAGTCCAAGTGCGTGTCCAGGAAATTTATGTTTAGTGTAAAATTATTTTCCATATTCCTTACTTTTTGAAAACACAATTTTTTAACCTGGAAATGACACTAACTGGCTCAAAAGTAGTGTCAGAATAAAACTAAGCCTGATGGGAAAAATCTTCCACTTCAGGTTGAGCATTATAAAGTGGGACTCCCAGGAACACCCGTCACAAAGTGTGGGACAAAACTGGTTTTGGTCAGGGTCCCTGGAGCCCACGGTATGTCTGTTGTTTTTAACGTGTATCTTTTGTGGGTTCTGTAACTCAGAGTGACCTGGAACTGCTCCTCGAATCCCAACCTTCCCAGGCAGCCACGGTAGTACCCCGCCCCCCGCACGTATGACATCAGTGGCATGGAGAAGGAAGCTGTTTGGTGGTTTCTAACTGTTTTCTCCCCCCGCAGCCTGCACAACGAGGCACTATTAAACCGAAGGCCAACTTTAATGCTGGTGAGGATGTGGCAGCCCTCCGGAAGGCCATTGAGGGCATCGGTAATGCTAATTTCTTGATTTAAAAAATAAAAAAAAAAACCTAATGAAATTATTATCCTGTTCTTAAGGGCTTAACTAATTGCATAATACTCTCCTTCCCCAAGGTTACTTATTTGAAATACATAAAACAAAAAAACTTATCTTTTCACTGTACCTGCAATCTGAATTACAAACAAAAATCTGTGAAACTTCCAAAAGGAACCGTGGAAATATTTTGAGGCATCCAAAAAGATTGCCAGTGTTTGGGGTGCAAAAAAAATATATAATTCGTCAGAAGTCCGATCAAGACCAGGCCTTAAAAATGAGCAGGAAAGTAATTTTGTAGCTGTTAGACTCCCTGACGCATGTGGAGAGACTTGTCCCAGGAGTCCTGGCAGATATGGATGTTCTGCAGATGAAATGATGGCGTTTCTTAAAACAAGCTCTGAAACCTGAGCATGTCACACACATTATGCCTCCTTATATAGAAGTGATTTATTAAAAACAGCTGATGCATGTCTTTAATTTTCCCAGGGACAACTGAAAAGACTATAATTGATGTTTTAACCGAGAGATCCGATGCCCAGCGGCAGCTTATCTGTAAAACATACTTTGAAGCGACCAACAGGGTAAGGCTGTAGACCTCCGATGAGTAACTGCATTTATCCAGTAGTTTTAGTGTCAGAAGGAATAAGCAGCATTTACCACGTTTGCTGTAGAATCTTAAAGATGACCTTGAAGGAGACACTCATGGGGACTTTGAAGACCTGCTTGTGGCTCTAATCACACCATCAGCTGTGTTTGACTGTAATGAGGTCACTCAGGCCATGAAGGTAAGTTGGAGGAAGGGGATAAGGTCTCTACATATATCAGTGTTCCCTGTATACGCAGATATGGCCTGCATTTTATCATATATAAAATTATTTATTGTTTATATCAGGAACTCTTAACATTTTTTTTTTTTTGCCATCGACTCATTTTGAAGTCTGGTATAAACTTTAACTTCTCCTTGGAAAAATGTTTTTAATGTTTGTTAAAAGAAATGCAAAATTGTAGAGGTCAGTTTGTGTCCTATCCAATTATATAGATCCTCTGAAATCTATGGGTTTGGTGGATCCCGTTTTAAGAACTCCAGGTGTAGCTAAAGTTCTTGTTTTTTGGAAAACTTTTTCATATCATACATTCAGTTCTTATTCTGTCCTTTCAGGAAGTACTAAAAAAAATGGGGACGGTGAAATAATCATTTAAATGTTATATATTTTTCTGTGTAACAGGGAGTGGGCACAAGCGATGATATTTTGATAGAAATATTTGCTTCAAGATCACCCCAACAAATAAAGGCTCTTTCAGACGCATATTTAGCAAGTGAGTGTTGTCAGCCATCTGTGGTAACGTAATCCTCACCTAAAAAAATTATAATTTATGTTTTAACTGGAAGATCCAATCCAGAGATAGCAACTGCCATTTGTTTTTCTTGCAGAAACAGGAAGGAAAATTACACATGACCTTCAAGGAGAAGTGTCGGGTGATTATGGCAAGGCCCTTTTGGCCTTGGCTGAGGTGCGTCTAAAATGTGGAGCGTGGACTTTTCATAGCTGCTAATGTGTACTGCTGAGAGTTCTGTGTTTTTTGTAATTAAAGGGAAACAGGGATACAAGCACTGCTGTGGATGTAGGAAAGGCCAAGCAGGAAGCGAAGGTACGGCAGCCAGCTTCTCACACGTCATGAGATTGAACCTTTGACCATAGGCACGTTTTGTTGCACTTTCCACCCCGGCAGATGTTCTCGGATTTCGCAAGTGGTGTATTTTCATTTTGTGTGCCTTAAAGGGGAAGTCCACAGAGCAAATGCTCACATGTTCTTTAGTTTAATCACCAGATTGTTTTCTGTGGGGCTCAGAGAAAACTGCCTCTTTAAGGAAAGTCCAGCTCATTGCTTTAATTTCCCAGTATAGTAGTTTCACTTGCTAATGGTGCTAACACAATCCACAGTGAGAACTGCGACTGAAACGTCACATCAGTGTCAGCACCTGCTGTGTATTTAGTGCCTTTTGTATTTATTCAGCAGTATGTTTTATCATTTTTATTATTATTATACAGGTTCTGTATGAGGCAGGAGAAAAAAAATGGGGAACAGATGAAAGCAAGTTTATTGACATTTTGTGCCACAGAAGTATACCTCAGCTGAGACAAGGTGAGGTATCTGTCGATGTCACGCAGCTTTTCTTCACCCATTTGCACGTGTTCTAAGTTCGTGCTTCGATCGGCTGTGTCTTTTAGTACTCCTGGAGTACAAGGCCATCAGCGGGAAGACACTGCAGGAAAGCATTAAGAGTGAGATGTCTGGAGACGTGGAAGAACTGCTGGTGGCCGTCGGTACTACAGAACATTTCTTTTACTTAGAAAATCATTTTTTTAGTAGACATCTCAGAATTGGCTGTTTTACTGCATGTGATATCATCTTACTTTTTGTGCTGCACAGCTATGTAACACACGTTTATATCATAGTAAGAGCTTAAATAGCTAACATTATTACACGTATTTGTTTCATGTAGTTGAGAGAAGAACAAACCCACATAAAGCATTTATGTTATTTAAATGATTGACTGAAAGCATAACAGGGGTGACCTGGGGCTTGAACACACAACCTCACAGCCCACACAGAGTCACCAGACCCCCTTGGGGGACTAATCGCACTCTTGTCCTGACTACTCTCACTATAACACTGTCACATCCATTACACAAGCAATTGTAATTGGTAGGGTATTATTTTACTATTTAAAATGGGAACTTTTGTGCCTGTCCAGTCTTCTTTTAACATTTTCTTAATATATACTTTAGAGTGCAATGTTGTCATTAATAACTTTTAGTGTCAATAAAAAAACAGTCACATAGAATGTTGTGCGAAGGTTTGATTACAGTAACCTGGTGGCTTTGTGAATTTTGTTTTTCCAGTGAAATGTGTGACGAGCGTGCCGGCCTATCTGGCTGAAAAACTTCACGAAAGTATGAAGGTGGGTGGGTGAGCATCTCGGTATACCGCTATAAACAGGACTGCTCCCATGGTGCCTTCACGCTGATGTAATGGTTTCAGCCCATATGAAAAATTCCTCAACTGTTACAAGCTGGAAGCTTTGTGCATTTCCCCCCTCCCATTAATCCATTGGTATTACTGGTGTCACAACAGGGCCTTGGGACAAAAGAAAAAACTGTCAACAGAATAATGGTGAGCCGCTCGGAGATTGACATGCTGGACATCAGGGCCGAATTCAAAAAGCTGTATGGCTATTCGTTGTACTCTGCGCTAGAGGTGGGTCTCTCTGTATCATGGTCTGCCTGCAGCATTGTCAAAATTCTGCTCACACATTTAGGCAGAACAGGAAATGGTAGTATCTCTGCCCCAGTACACACTTTTTCTCAATTAAAATAGAAAAGCGTAAATGGAATGTACTCAATGTTCAGCATGTTCCAAGCACAAAGTGTTTTGAGTTGCCATTAAAGAAACACAGAAAGAGCCAGTGTAATTCTGACGTTTAGTAAAATGAAAAGACATTGTAGAAATGATTCTTTGTGATCTGCCAATGATGAAATGAATTGTCCACCTTAGGACTGATGTTGTGCTCAGTGCAAATTGAAAACCCTTGAAATAAACACAGACTGTATAAATTTAATGATGCTTGTTTATACAGAGTAAGGGGTGTGTGTATCATTTGTAGACAATGCTTTTGTTTCTCTCTTGCAGTCTGACACTTGTGGGGACTACTGCAGAACTCTGCTTAAGATCTGTGGAGGGGATGACAAAGTGTGAACTGTGGACCTCATCGGCGGAGAAAGCAAAATGTTTTACCCAGTCCATTGACAGAGAAACGCTACAGTTTAAAATAGTAGAAAAGCATTTAATCATTTCATCTATTTTGTACCTAAATGATGAAGCCCATATTTTTCTGACACACAAAAAGGAAAAACAATATATTTATATTTTAATTTTATGTTTTACCCCTTTAATTTGGATAATTTCAGTATAATAAACAAAACTGCTGCTCATTTTAAAGGGTTAGAATTGATTATTTTTTTATCCACAAGATGGCAGTACAATTAAATTAGTGACTAAAACGATTTTTATGTTTTATAAAAAAGATGTATTGGTATAAATGGTAAATGTTCATTTTACAGCTTTTAATGAGAATAAATGTATGGTACTTAAGATGACTATATCTATTGATCATAATTATTTTTTATAATTTATTCCAGTCTTTTCACATTGACTGATAAAATTGTCAAGAGTAAGAAAAATGGGTACAAAATGCTTACACAAACACGAAGGGTTTACCAGTGAACAAGTTGCTTTTAAGTGAAAAGTCTAATTTACCTTTTCTTTCACTTGCCTGAAAAATTGTCTGGCATCGTATTTCACAGCGACACCAGGGTAACCCACACGCATTAAGGTGGAAAAGCATACAGGCGATATATGTCCCATGGTTCCTATTCAGGTCTGTTGAACGAAGTACAATACATGACGTTATTTTCGACTCGCAACAACATGTAAACTGCTGAGACTACAACAGACAAACGGAACACTTCATCCTTCACAGAGCAGTGCAACAGATCGCATTCTAATGCAAACATCATGCAGCAATAATACATTCAGTACAGCTGTCAATTACAAAGATAAAATATAAAGTAAATGTAATGAACCATAGTAAATGAACCATAACAAAAAAGAATGACACTTCTTAATGCAATGTAATATTAGCCATCAAAATACTTCAGCATTAAGTAAAAGTGCACCAAGGCTGAAGAGTAATAACCTGAACTCACCTTTACAACAGCCGTGCACAGTTCGTTAGTGACATGTACAGCGCAGCAGTAATTGCCGAGTGTTTTATTGACAGTCCGTGTGTGTAACAAATCACGTTTAGATTCAATATCGTATTTAACCGTTACAGTCAATTAACATTGTTTATCGAACCATATTTGTAATATTGTAACGTTGGTGCATCCTTCCCCCAAACCGACTTAATGCTGAGGGGATAATTTGCATATTTCCAGCAGCAGTATGTAAATATCTCTATTGTACAGGTCACTGTGTAGCTGTTTGTCAACCCATGTCGTACTCTCACCCTGTGTGACAGTCACAGCCAACAAATTGGTGGAAGATTTGTTCAACTGATTTGGTGTACCTGTGGAGTTACACAATGACCAGGGGAGCAACTTTTAATTGGCCGTCATGACAGAGGTCTGCTAGCTGCTAGGGCTAAAGAAAACTCGCTCCACCCTACTCCACCCACAGAGTGACCGCCTTGCTGAGTGTTTCAACCACATGCTCACAACTCAACTTGCCATCCTGACCACCCAGCATTAAAGTGACTGGGACCAGAACCCTTCAGTGGTCGTGTGAGCCTGCAGGACTACGGTTCAGGAGTCAAGATTTACTCCAGCAATGCTGACGTTAGGCCCTGAGCTGCGCATCCTGGACCCAAGCCCACAATCGAACAGCAGAACGTCCAAGACCTAAGACAACACCTGGAAGCCACTAACCAACTCACCCAGGATCATTTGACAGTGGCAGGCCTGTGACAGAAGTGGGCATATGATAACTTCTGTTGGAGGATCTCCCTGGAAATAGGCAGCAAGGTGTGGCTGCACAACCCATAATGTCATCAGGGCCTATGCCCAAAGCTGATGGGCACAGGGCAAGGACCAGTTGCGGTGCTCGATAACCAAGCAGTGCTGGTGCATCAGAACCAAGTAGCTCCATACCACCCAAAGGACCCTCAAATCCCTGAGGATTCCCCATCAGTGGATGCTACCAGCCCAGCACCCCAGAGGCCACACTGGGAACACCAGCCCAGCGCCTCCCACCTCACCTATAGGACTTTGTGCTGGACTAACAGACATTCCAGGGACTGTGTGGTCACCTGCACAGCTGACCTTTAAAGGGGGGGGGGGGGCTGTGTAATTTTGGTGCATCCGTCCCCCAGTCAGACTTGCTAATCATCATATTCCTGGCAACAGCAGTGTGTAAATAGCCCTACTGTACTTCCCCACCATGAGCCTGTTTGTTCAATCTCGTCTGGGGGGCCAGGTATGAGTACGTGAGTACAGAGGTGATGTGGTGCTGGGCAAGGACAAAGGGGGGAGGGATGTTCCTGACTTCCCTCTTAAGTTAGACTGCCTGTTCTTTTCTCAGCTCTGTGCATGTCTGGCGGCTCCCCTGGAGAATCCCTATCAGTACTTGTTGTGGTTGTGGCTGCCCTGGCCCATCAGTGGCTGCTCCAACTCCTGCCCCAAAGCTGAGACGCTGCCAGACCACCTCGTCTACGCAGTGAAATGGAGTAAGTCTCTCCCGTGAGGCCTTCAGCTTGAGGCTCTCTCCAAGCATTGTTTCCTGTACAAGGCCATGCTAGAGCAGAGAGGCGCTCGTTCTGGCTTGGGCCTGGACGATGACTAGTGGACCAGGGTTCAGCCTACGGGCTTGGATCATCGGCTGCAGGACCTGTACTGGCAATGTGTTCATCACAAGTTGCCGGTCAGGGATGTCCTGTGTAGACACAAGCTCACCATGCAGCCATGCACCCAGGTAGCCCCGACGGCCTCTGCGCAAGGTGTCTGCAGACATGAGGCTCGTCTGTGCAGGATGCTAGATCCGCAGTTTGTGTTGACGCAGGCAACGGTAATGAAGGGGTGGCCTCAGACTCCCTCCCTCTCCCAGATGTGGGTGCTGGTCAGCGTAACCAAACACAAACTTTGGAACGCGAGGACAGCGCTCATCTCTAGAGGGACACGTGTGAGCACCTGGGGTTTGTGTCAAACGGTCTTTGCTGGACTAACTTTTAGGATGATGCAGGGTGTCACTTGGTGGGGCTTCCACATGGTGAAGGAGAGGTGGAAGGGCTTCCTTGAGCTGTAGGTGCCGTCATTCTCTTAAGGTAACAATGTTTCACATGTGCCCTTTAGTGCTTCACAAGTTTTAGATCATTTTCCTTTTTAAAACTTGTTTTAGTCATTTGGAGTATTAAAAGGTCACTTGTAACAATTTATTAATATCAGGCACAGCCACACTGGTCTCTTAATGGTTGAGTTAGCATGCCAAGAAGGATTTTAAACTATGATTTCAAACATGTCTGTTGTATTGTATTGTAGTATTTCTGTGTCTGTGATCCTTCTATTGTATTGTATTATTTATTGATGTCTTTACTGCATTTTATGTGCACTCCAGTGGCAGGTGGCATCAGCTCGCTGACTAAGGAGAACCAAGATTGCTGTATTTAGGGGGCTTAATCTGAGACGCATTAGTCGACGTGATTATACTGACATCTAGTGTGGTGACATGGAAAAGCCTGGCTGATATTAAGTGGGGAATTGTAAAGTACAGTATTTCTTAAAACGCCCTGAAAAAAAACGATAATCCACTTTCACACAACTGAACACGTTCTCAGGGTTTATTAATCTCCAGTTCAAACTATTACTGTATTGGGCAAAACTTCAAATCCATGACGTTGAAAGTTCAACATGCGTATAAGGGAACGGGTGGGTTTCGAACCTTGGGTGTCGCTGCGTACAATTAACCCACAGAGCCACAGACTCAGCTCTGTGCCACAGGGAGCGCGTCGTCCTCTCGACCCCTTGGTGTGACGTCACCGTCACTGCAGCCGACCCGCTGGCACCTCCGGCGGTCGCTACAACACTGTAACGGACCCCAGGGTCGATATCCAATTAGCGATTAGAAACTCTTTCATTGACGCTCACATCGGTACTTTAGATAAGTATCTGTTTCTCTCTGGAAACCGAAAAGCCAACCGAAAATATAGTTTGAGTTAGATGTACGTATTATAGCGACCGCCGCAGGTGGCGGTGACGTCACCGCCACGGGTCGAAACAAGAGGACGATTAGCTCCCCATACTACAGAGTTGGGTCTATTGCTCAACGGGTTAATCCTCCTATTTTGTACACTGGCGACGTGGGTCCAAACTCGCTTCCTCATTCAATCGATTACAATATATGTAAAAGTTCATAACAAAAGAAATAATTCTGTTATTACTGCAATATGTAATTGCCTTGATATGACAGAGAAAGCAGTCACACGTGTGCAAAGGAAGACACGAAATGTTTCAGTGAAAGTCATTTCAAATTCCCGTGTGCGCTTGCATGCTCAGAGCGACATGTGAGGGAGTCGGTCCTTAGTTTACAGGGGTGTGTTCTGCACTGGATTGTAAACCGGTGTTTCTGTATGACGCGACATGGACTGGCGCAATATCTTGACGGCTAACCGTTTTCATAGTTGTCTGCAAGTTCCTTGTAACGTTGACGCTTTATGTAGCTATCTAGTGGTGTTTTTTTAATGCTTACTCAGAATTACGTGCATACCTGTGCAATAGTAAATTAACTAGACCGTGCTGCTATGGTTTGGTTACTAACAGACAAAAGAGAAAGCAAGATCACGATGAAAAGTGTATTGATATAATAGCGAGGTTACACGAAGAGTTAATAACCTGGAGCAGTTGAGCCACGCTGGGTACTGATCGAGCCTTACAAGCATCTCGACAGTGTATTTAGTTTATGATTAGGGTATTTATTTCGTTTGCCGCCATATAGATGCTATGAAATAGTCGAAGTGGAATAAATTGGTGTGATTAATAGGAAACCTGAACTGGAAGCCCAGTAAGGATTGATTCTGGGTGGAAGCGCTAGTTTCTCGGTCTTCGCTAGTTATGAAGAAGTTTTCCCGTATGCCAAAGTCGGAGAACGGTCCGGGATGCGTAGTGGGATCAAGACTGAGCACCTATATTGGGAAGGTCTTTGCTGTCGGACGATTTCAGGTCACTGTGGAGGAACTTATTGCAGAAGGTACTGTATTCCATATAATTTTGCAGTCCTTTACTTTTCAGTGTGAATGCATAATCCTTTATACTGTTTAGAATATTAAGTTCTAGTACATCTACTGACAGATATTCAACCGTGAACGTTTGTTTTGTAAGTAAATTGCTAATCGAAAGAATATTTTTAGGAAAAATCTTTAAAAGGAGTATGTGTAAACAATGCATAAACATACTTTCATTTGTGTTGTACACTTGTGGAGGAACACGCAGGTTGGTCTTCTTTTTCTTTCCCCACAATTGTTTTCTTAAAAAGGAAAATTATATGTTTCGGCAAGGCTGTTTTGATATATGCGGATTTTTTCTTTTGTTTTTGCCAGATTGTTTTATTTTGTTTTTCCAAATTCGTTGCTACATTTCGCGATGTCTATATACGAAGGAAAAGTTACCAGTGAAAAAAAGCCGCTCCTGTACTGTTTGTTCTGATGCACAAGTGTGCATCGGATTACACTTTTGACTTGGTTTGCTCTAAAGACCCTTACTGGCCAAACTGGAACTTGGGGAAATCCCTGTCTGAAGAACACTGCTTGTTTTTCACATGCCCTACAAGTCATTCATGCAAAGGCCATGTGCTCTCTTTATGCAATGAGCACGTTCAAAATCATGCCATTATGAAGCGTGCTTTAAACTGTAATGGCAGCGCATTGTAGGGAGAACGCATTTTAGTTAACCGTATGTAAATTATTACGAGTTGATTTGACCAGAATGCTGAATCAGATCATTATAAGTACATGTCCGATTGTTTTAATTGTGGCTGTTAAATGTATGATTTAGAAAGGTCTCCATTTGGTCATGAAAGTTCTGACATAATGATAGATTTAATTTGCACGCTTCAAATTTCATACGCACAACCCAAATACCACAGGAACAACAGATTTTGGCTATGTCCTTCTGTACTTTTTTTCTTTTCTAAAAGTGATATCCACAACGATTTTGCAGCATCAGCTGCTATGTTCGACACCGTTAAACTAATTGGATGAACACTTCTGACCGTTCCCAACAGAGCATTTTAAAAATGCTAAAGTGTATCCTGTAGTAACGTTGACAATTTTTCAAGAAAGACTTGTATCAAAACATCCATCCATCCATCCATTATCTTAACCGCTTATTCCTGGTGAGGGTCACGGGGAAACCTGGAGCCCATCCCAGAGCACATAGGGCGCAGGGCAGGGGACACGCAGGGCGGGGCACCAACCCACCACAGGTATCAAAACATAAGGTGTAAAAGAAGAGTTGGACCTATAGTGCCTTACTAGAATGATTCCTGATGATTCCTAGTACATGAGTGGTACCATAATAGATAGAAGTGTAACTTTTGTATCGTTTTGTTGGGTTACTTTTTATTTAGGGAAAATACGAGTTGATGCTTGGCAGCCAGTCCTCACACGTCTGCAGTGAGCAGGTCTTCCATCTGTCACCATGACCCGTCAATATAAAAAAAGGGATGGTCAGGGCTTGCAGCAATTAAACGTCCTGATAGTTAACAATATTTCCATAAATAAATAAATCTGTTGAGAGCATACAGTGTGGCTATATGCTGACTAGTGGAAAAACTAAACATTGAGGGGCAAAAAGATTTTGCTTCTGTTGATTTCCTGTCGTTACCATTTTTGCTTAGTATCACTAACTTGTGTATTCAAGAGTGAGTGTGAATGGTGAGAAGTCACTCAGGACAGAATGTCCTTCTCTGTCCACTGTTCCATGCAGTGGCTGATTCCAGGTAGACCACTGCTGTTATTTCTATTTTTGTCCTTTTTGTGTGGTCTAAAAATATTGACCTATTTAGTGCAGGATCCTCTGAGTTTTGACTGATTCTTGTGCTATGCTCGGCTTGCTACAAATGAAACAGCTGATGGCCAATGAACTGTAGTTTGTCATTAGAAATGATACAGTCTTGTCTAGGCAGTTCTCTGTGTCATTCTCATCTTGATGTAATATATAGATGTAATAGACCTGTGGTTATCAGGTTTTACAAGCTTGTTCAGTCATATACGTGTATATGTATAGATAATTTTTATTGGTTCATATTTTTATAGGTATTTTGAGATGTCATTTAATAGTACAACAGCCTATGACATTTTATGTTTTAGAAAATGAGTACTTTGCATAAAATACTAATTAGTTTGAGTTTGTTGAGGGAAGTAGTTTCTGTGTCATGTAAATTATGTAGCCTAAATGTTGGTTTTGAATCATTATTCACCAGATTATCTACAGAGTATCTTTAAAATAGGTCTCTGTGAGTCAGCTTTACGGAAGAATATCCCTGAATATTTTTAGCTCAATGACCTGTTCTAAAATAAGGCTAGTAAATATGTATTTAATTATGTATTTAATCTAACATGCGAAGAGGCCTGAGATGATATTTTTACAGAAAAAAATATTTATATTTGCAGTGCATTTAAGAATTTATAGGCCTTGTGTTATGTGTTTTTGTCAGACTATATTTTAACTGCTGTGTATTGTGTTTGTGCTGTTTGCGAACTGTTGGACCAAAGCTCCTTTAGACTAGATGTTTACTAGTAGGGAAGAGAGAAAGTATGCAGGGCACAGATGTACCATTTTTTTTGATAAACATGTCTGTACAGTACACCAAACAAAACCAGCTTCCCCCGTTTAGATCAGCTGATGCAAATAAGATGACAGGGCCATTTTTGCATATTTTGTAATTCTACCCTTCAACAAAGAATGTAGTTGCCATAAAACAAATTTCCTTAAATTATTATTGCCTTTAGATTGCCGGTATTTAGTCAAAGCATTTTAAGTGAAATTATTGGTTTCCGTTAATAATGTAGCCAATTGCTCAAAGCTTCTGTATAGTGAAAATGTGCCCTACACAGCAAAACTGGCAGTGTTAATTTAACTCTGGCTGTGTTATTTTAATACTGCGAATGTTTGTTTTGGTTCACACTGAGTTAGTGTGGACCCAAATAAACTCTTTCAGTGTTAAATAACGCTGCCAGTTTTACTGTGTAGAATTGAAAGTCAGGTTCTGACCTGCCATTGCTGTTTCAGGATCAAATTACTTGATTGTCTCTTTATTTACTCAGACATTAGATCACTGTCAGTTTGCTCTGAGCATCACAGGTTGTCCTGTGAATTGCCTGGTTATGTAATACAGATTAACAGGAGTAAGTTCCTAGTTTTAACTAAAAAAAGATAAGATGTGTGACCATATCTGCTCTTTACTCAAGCCACTTTCCTGAATGTCCAGGAACTTCTGTTGTTTTTGTAGTGACAACAAACGTCCTCTTGTGATAAAATTCCTTGGTGCACCATCAATGTAATCTTTTACAGTAGCACATTATGATAGTTTGACTGTAGAAGCCTGCCAAACAATTTGCTTATACTGTTGGTGACACAATTATAGTACAAGTGCATGTTCTAGCTGACATTTTTCTTGATAATCATCTGAAATGCAGCTTTCACTTAGATATTACTTTGATTTCAGTGACATCACAATTCTTGGCTGTGTCCTCAGCACTGGTTTTTTATGGGATAAACATTTCCCCCCCAAACTGAGCACATTGTAAACCAGGTCTTACTTTTAAAAGGACGGGAAATAGAAAATCTTACTTATGATGTATTAAGGGTCCTTTGTGTTAATCACTTTCACGTTAAGACTAATGATATTAAAACATAGAATAGAGGTGAAAATGAAAACAGTGAAATAACATGTTCTACAAGCATGTGCTGTGTTCTGTGATGTGTCTTATTCTACAGTTTCTGAGGTCTTTGCGTCATAAGTGCAAAATGCTAGAACCCTTTTGCCTGTGTTCATGTGAACTTATTGTTCATGTGAACTTGTTATTATTGCTGTTGTTGTTTGTTGCTTGCCCAGTTACCTCTTAGGCACTCTGACTATAACACACTCACTACCATCTGCTGGTATAGAACATTTTCTTCTTTTTTTTTCCTTCTCTCTCCTTTTCTTTCCTCACCGATATGATTTTGGGCATTTGCGCCTCAACGCCAACCATGCATTGTTCTTTTTGTTGTTGAAAGGATTTCTTTTTTAGCCAGTTAATATGGAGTGTGAAAATTTGACGTTCTTGTTGTTTTAATGAGGTCTTCAGTGACCGCGGAGAGCCCCTCCCATTCAGCAATGCCATCCTCCTGTCTCGTTTGCTAAGCCCTAGAGTTTTGTTTCACATGGTAACTCTGACTCTTGCTGGCCTACAAACACGACCTTGTAAAGGGAACGGTCTCTGGAGGCAGTGTCTCTCTGCTGTGATTATCTCATCTTCTGGCCCCACCATAGCATGGCAGGCGGGTGCAAAATGTCAAAGAGCGCACCATGGACGTCCATTCTCCTTTTTCTCATTAAATTTTGTTCTGTCCTCTCTCCCCTCCCAGCACAATGTCAGATTACCATTACTTAAAAGCAGAACCACCTGGATGTCATTAAGCAGTGATTGTAGCAGAATGTTTAAGGTGCAATGCAAAAAATAAATAAATAAATAAATAAAAACACTTTGTGCTGCTTACAACATGTTATTTTTCCTGAGTTGCCTTTGTTAGCAAGACAAACATTCTTAGCGCTGTTTGTCTTTGCCTACAGTTTCACAATGAAAGCTTTAGAACACCTGGCCAAACCTGTTTTCTCTAGTGCATTTTATGTGATATCCCAGCCTCTGTGGAAAAGAAAGACAAATGACCCACATATACTTACCCTAAATAGCTTTTTAAGGGCTAGTCTGAAAAAGACGCTTATATGGTTTTTTGGCACATTATTGTGTATAAATGTTATGTCCTGTTTGGTTTCTAAGTGAACATCATTTGTTATTAACAAAGATCCTGCATGTGAATTAGTCTGTCCAGATAATTCTTTAAATAGCTCTGTTGCCAGTATTATAAGGATATCAGGCAAGGGAGCTGTAATTTACCCTTGATAGATCCTCTGCTGGTCCCTAATCAGATTCAGTCCCTGACTGGTGAAATTGCAATGCGGTTATGTTTTGTGTGAGTTCTCGGTGTGAGGGCGTTCTGAGACGTTGGCTGCGTGATCATCTGTCCCTGCAGGTGGCTTCTCTGTGGTGTTCCTGGTCCGCACTAACAGCGGAGTACGATGTGCACTGAAGAGGATGTGCGTGAACAGTGTCCCAGATCTGAACATCTACAAGAGGGAGATCACTATTATGGTGAACACCACTAGCTCTTCTGCCAGTAAATCTAAGCGCAGTTTGAAGCAAGGCCTGACACTGAAAAACAGAACCGGCTTTTCTGTGCTATTTGTACATAACTGCTGATTTTTATTTATTTGTGATAAGGAGCTCTGCTGTTGTTGTTCCTGTAAGGCACTTCAGTGAAAAATGTAACATTATGTTCCAACTTGATATAAAAAAAAATTTCAAAAAAACACTTTCATACATTATTTTTATACTCAAAACTTAATGTGTCAAGTAAACATGTCGGGGGGGGGGGGCAATTAGGCACAGTATCCTTTAACAAAACTTAATGAATATAAAAATTGAATATAACTGCTTTGAACAATTATTTATACCGTTGCACAGTGTAAAATGTGAATGACCGGCCACACCAGTCAAATGTCAGCCAGTGTCAGTGTGAGCAAATTATATAGTTGGACATCTGTGCTGTATTGGTTTCCTATTAAAAAAACTTGTTCTCATTTTAAAATATTTGCTGAAAGTTTTATAAACTGCACAAAATAGCCCAGAAATCATACAAATTTTATTTACATGTGCTACATACTGTATGCATGTATTAAAAGTGATAGTGATAGTGTTGCTATGTATTGCTGTGAAGAGTACATTTAAGGTTAGGTAATTAGGGGAGTGCAGATGATTGTAAGAATGAGTAACTTTAATATCAATAACTCCCTCTTCTGTGCAGAAAGAGCTGTCTGGTCATAAGAACATAGTCAGTTACCTGGACTCTGGCATCAACACAGTGGGTCATAGTGTGTGGGAGGTGCTTATTCTTATGGAGTACTGCAGAGGTGAGTGAGCTCATTTACAGTGTTGTCTCACTGCTGGCCCTGTCTGCCCTGCCGTCCTCATGACCCTGTAGTTCTGTCTGCCCTACAGCTTCCTCGGTCCTGCAGCCCTCTCTGCTGTATAGCTTTCGCTGCCCCACAGCCATTTTTACCCACAATCTTAGTATCTTCCCTACAGTCCTAGTCTCTACCATATAGTCCTCACTATACCTTCAGTCTTCTCTCTGCCATACAGCCCTCCGCTCTCTGCCCTACAGCCCTCCGCTCTCTGCCCTACAGCCCTCTCTACTGGGGCCATTACTGGGTCTTTTTTGGATTGTTAGAGGGTTCTCAGTAGGTTATCTGTGTTGCTGCATGCACAGCTGGCCAGGTGGTGAGACAGATGAACCAGCGTCTCCACACTGGCTACAGCGAGGCAGAAGTCCTGCGTATCTTCTGTGACACCTGTGAGGCGGTCGCCAGGTTACATCAGTGCAAAACCCCAGTCATTCACCGTGATATCAAGGTGCGAGGTGTTCTCAGCTAGGAACTACTTAACATATTTATCACACAGATGCAGCCGAACATTGTAAACAAAGCTGGTGCTATGTGCCTTCGGTAGAATTTTAGTATTTATGAAGGAGGTCAGATTGGATCACCTTTCGGGAGTATCTCATTCATACCTTTTCTGGGACAAAATTCCGGATTCTGTCCTCTATTGGGGAAAGTAGGTTTGCCTTCTGCTGCAATTGGAGTAAAATATGATTTACCCCATCCCATAGCCCTGTTGTAGGATGTTAATTGCTTTAAAGGTAGGAGTACTGATTCTGGCTCATAAACGAAGGTCTTTTCTAATTGTACCCTTTGCTTATCCACTGAGAGACTAAAAAGGGGCGATGTGTTTTTCTAGAAAGTTCCTGGTTAATTCATGTAATTGTGAATGTCTGCCCATTTGTTTTTAGTACCAGTAATCATTTACCTTATCAAGGGTGAAGACCCAGAACCTGTAAACAGAGGGGCAGACATACACCATGGATAAGACACAGCACAATCAAACCGCACACAGAAATGAAACTTTGTCAAATACTAAGGGCTGTTTAGAATCATCAGATCACCTTAGTGTGTTTGGAATATACAGATCCCACACAAGCATAAGTAGAACATACCAACACCCTCAAGCCCCCTTCAACTTAAAAGAAAAAAAAACTAAGTAACCGCTGTCCATGTGGTTGTGACCACACATACTTCTTGCTTGTGCGTTTATTTTCAAGGTGAGCCTTGGCTGTCGTGTGTCTTGCAGGTTGAGAACATTCTCTTAAACGACATGGGTAACTACGTGCTGTGTGACTTTGGAAGTGCCACGCATAAAGTCCTGCTGCCCAGCAGAGATGGCATCACGCAAGTGGAAGATGAGATTAAAAAGTAAGATACAAATTCAGTCTGGCTGTTTCGTACCGGAATTTAAAGGTTAGACAACACTGCCACCTTGCCCTAGACAGACAAAAGAGCCGTCTGCCAGTCTTATTCTTCAAGTGGTAGGTTTGCTAATCCAGTCCCGGAGTTGGCTAATTACCGCTAATTGACATGGCACTGAATGTTCCAGTTCATGTTCTTTGAATGTCACTGATGCTTAAATGATAGTTAACCAATGAAGTTTTACAATTTGGGGTAAAAAAATGAAAACAGCAGTTTTGTATGTTGGCAAAGGCTGGTTGTATCTATCTGCTGGCCAGCAGAGTGAACCAATGACCAATCATTATCTATCTGCTGGCCAGCAGAGTGAACCAATGACCAATCATTATCTATCTGCTGGCCAGCAGAGTGAACCAGTGACCACTCATTATCTATCTGCTGGCCAGCAGAGTGAACCAGTGACCACTCATTATCTATCTGCTGGCCAGCAGAGTGAACCAGTGACCACTCATTTCCTTGACAGGTACACAACACTCTCGTACCGCGCTCCGGAAATGATTAATCTGTATGAAGGCAAAGGGATCACGACAAAGGCTGACATATGGGTAAGTCTTCGTGGAATCTGCCACAGTCACGTCTCACCCTGAAGGGAGGTCCACAGAACCAGCAGAACTTTTAAATTGCCAACAAACAACTACGCCTCGTGACATACAATCGAGAGTACAAACAAAAGAGTTAACACATTACAGTTTGGTGTGGGACTCTATCTAGGCTCTGTCAGTTCAACACTGAAATAAACATACATTTATTTAAAATATACATCCTGTTTCAAATGTCTACAAAGATTGAGTTGCATTTTTATTCAAGCAACTCACTACATTTTGCTAGATTAAAGAAAGTTGAGGAAGTTTAGTCATGCGATGGCCATAAACACCCAAAGTTGCACCAGCGCTGCATGATTCTGTGGAAGATGCACTGCCCAGCGTTTCTCAGACGTCTACAGCTTGTGTGAAATGACATAACGGCTCATGTCGTCATACCATCAGTGTCTCACTATGCTTTCTGCTTGTAAACAAAGCCGTTGCTGCTCATGTTTGGCTTGTTTGTTAGTTCACCTGTGAGGATGTGGCAAATATACTGTTCAATCTTAACCAAATTGACATCAGTCCCAGAAAATAGTGCAAACTGTATATTCTTATTTTCTTCTCAGTATGTTCTGTCCACAGGTTTCAGTGTAGCACAGTTTAGCTGTCCACCTCGGTCATTCTCTTGTCAGTTTACAGTATTATTGCTTGTTCGTGTTTGTGTTAATGCTTTAACATGAATGCTGCAAGATTGCTACATTTTATAATGATGATTTGAAACTTGCCGAGGAAGACTTTTATACTGTAAGTTTAGCTGTGTAATTTATTTTTATTTTTTTAGGCACTTGGGTGCTTATTATATAAGCTTTGCTTCTTTTCGCTTCCATTCGGGGAGAGTCAAGTTGCAATTTGTGATGGGACTGTTACTGTTCCCAACGATTCCAAATTTTCCTTCAAGATGCACAACTTGATTAGTAAGTATCCTTTTACCTTTTTCCAAAGGTGTCACCTATGGTTGCTGTGCACATGATCACTACTGTAATATATGCGGAATGAATGTGTTGGGAGTGACATCAGTAGGTGGCAGTAGTTAGCCCGGGGATGAATATTTTAGTTAGAAGGATTATACATAAGTAAATTAGAGTAGAGAAAAGTAGGGTTTTGTTCTACAATTGCGTGCATGGCACTCACCTGTTGTATATGTAAATAAATTACGTTTATAAAAAGAGAACGGCATTGGTACTTTGTGGTAGACAAGACACCACAACTACCAACAGGCATGGTGTTAAAATGCACGATGTTTTATGATTTCTTGATCTTTACTAGCGGAGTTTTCCCATTTTAAACTTTCGTTTGAATTGAAATTTAAGTTGAACACCAGCGCACTCTTGTGACAGAATATGAGAACAACATTGTTATAACACGGAAAGTAACTAAATATATAGTACATTAATTAGTCACCGTTTTGCTGTGATAACATGGTCTGTTTCCTCAGATGTGACCAACATTCTTGTGTTTTGATCACATTTTGTCTTCAGGGTACATGTTGGAGCCTGATCAGGATAAGAGACCTGATATCTACCAGGTTTCCTATTTTGCCTTCAAGCTGGCAGGAAAGAGCTGCCCTGTAGCAAATGTTTTTGTAAGTTTTTAACCAAACTCACTGGCATATAAAGAGATTAATCTCTCTGTCAAACACTTCAAATCTAGACATATGTTAGTGTATGCATGTATGGATCTGAAGAGAAAATATACCTGAAATAAAGCTGCTCTAACCTTGTGTGAACTAACGGTTAAAACTGCATTCGCATATGAATATCTACAGGGACAACACAACTGTAATGTAGATTGCACCACTGTAATTTAGTGTAATTTCAGTATAGCCATAACTGACATCTTCAGTTCATTTGAAATGTGATTATAATTGACACCGTGACATACTGAATCTGTTCTCTGTGCTTAATGCAGAGTTCTCCACTCCCAAAATCTCTCCCTGAGCTGGTCTCCACTGCAGAGGCTGCAGCTAAGAAAAGCGTGGCAAAACCCAGGTAGTGCTTCAGTGCTGCTCATTTGGCAGTCGTTTAGAAAGCTAAGCTTTCTGAGCTTTTTCACAGCGGTCCATTTGATGCTGTTTGTCAGATGCAGTAGAAGAAAATGTTGATATGCGAAATTTTATAAAGCGCATAATTTTAACTCTCACATCTGCTGTTTCGGTAAAGATACGTTGGCTCTCTTTTTTGGTGACGGCTTTTCGGCGAGAACTTTTAGGTGGGAATGATTTTCCAGAAAGTGGATATTTTCACTTATAACAAACATTTCACACAGGCTGACTGACCGAGTCAGGACAACCGAGACTTCCATTGCACCAAGGCAGCGACCAAAAGCTGGCCACGCCGGTGTTTTGCCCGTCCCAAGTGCTGTGGCTCATGTGACGTTAAGTCCATCCTCAACACAAATGAGCAAAGGTGAGGGATATCCAGGGAGGGATTTCTCTTAACGAGAACCTCTGTTAGGTGAAGTTAATGTTTGTTATGATGGTACTGCAGACAGATAGTCTAAAGACCGATCACTTTTTGCATTACAGAATATTTAACATTCATTATGATAATGTACAGTAAATTATATGTTTCTGTGCTCCACTAATCTTCCCACAGTTTTCCTGACTTCCTGTGTTAAAATTATGCTTGAAGTGTTATACGCTGTTGAGTGTCCATTGGAGAGGTGTTCGTATGGTGCCGCTTTTGTTTTCTTTGTTTAAGTGGTGAAACACCATGGGAACAACATTCTAGGCCAGGAGGGCCAGGGGGCTGAGAAGCAGAACCACAGCCCTCAGCAGGCAGTGCCAGAACATCAGCACCAGCCACATCTGAAACAGGCGCAGCAGCATCAGTTGCAGGTGCAGCAGGCGCAGCAGCATCAGTTGCAGGTGCAGCAGTCGCAGCAGCATCAGTTGCAGTCGCAGCAGGCGCAGCAGCATTGGTTGCAGTCGCAGCAGCATCAGGTGCAGCAGCATCAGTTGCAAGTGCAGCAGTCGCAGCAGCATCGGTTGCAGGCGCAGCAGTTGCAGCAGCATCAGTTGCATTCACAGCAGCATCAGTTGCAGGTGCAGCAGTTGCAGCAGCATCGGTTGCATTCACAGCAGCATCAGTTGCAGGCGCACCAGTCACAGCAGCATCAGTTGCAGGCGCACCAGTCACAGCAGCATCAGTTGCAGGTGCAGCAGTCGCAGCAGCATCAGTTGCAGCTGCAGCAGTCGCAGCAGCTGCAGGAGCAGCAGCAGCACAGCCTGTACCTGCAGCAAGCTCAGCACCTGCAGGTGAGCCCGTGAGCTCCACAGTGCAGAAGCATGTTTGTGAGCACCCCGAGGGCTGGCTCTCCTCACAGTCTCGCCTCCTTTTCTTCCCAGTATTACCACGCTCTGCAGCAGATGCAGCACATGCAAGCCATTCAGCAGCCAGTGATGATGCATCCTTGGTATGAGCCGCAGGCCTACTACATGGCCATGGTAAGCTGTCCAGGAAAGTCCACGCTGCACGTACTGTACTCATCTGTGGAGTGTGGGATTGAAAATGTGAGCTCACCTTTCACTTGGAGATAAGGAGATGAAGTAGAATTGGGATAAATTCTTATCTCCAGAGTGTTTATGAAAAAGGAGGCTAATTGTTCAGATGTTGGAGTGACCATGTTTTTTCCTTTTTAATGAATTTCTGTTGCACTAGACATTTAGCAGACTGGTACGTTTATTCGCACTTCTACATGGGAACACTTTTGGATTATGATCTTGCTGTCGCTGCGGTGTCAGGCATGTAAGAGCTGGAAGCGTATGAATAATAACTTCTCTTTCGGAGCACTTTGAAAAATTCCATCAGACCTTCCACTTCTTTGGAACAGCTAGCAAGGCTGGGAGAGGATTCTGACACCTGGATGACACAAGATCTCCATATGCTCCTGCCACGCTTGTGCCTTGAGGGGGTCACTCTTTCCAAAGCTGACTCAATCAAAGGGCACACCTCAAGACCCGCTCAGCCAACAATGACTGTTTGAACAGACTCTCCAGACACAATCTACTCAGTCCAGCTGAAGGTTTATTAGATTGATGCATTTTTTTGTGTAATTTTTCTTATTCATGGTTAGATGCAGTAGCCTGGTGTGTTACATACTGCACACTGACTGAAGTACTTCGATCCTTTATAATGTAGAAAATTTCTTGTCACTGTTACACATATTCAGTCAACAGAAGTACAGCCATGCAGTGTTCACTTAGAACATCTTTTGGCTTGTATGAGGTCGGCCGCTTGGACTGTTCAGCCAGATTCAGCTCTCTGCAGTGGCTGAGACTTCTCTCTGTGAGACTCCTCCTGTGAGACTCCTCCTGTGAGACTCCTCTCTGTGAGACTCCTCTCTGTGAGACTTCTCTCTGTGAGACTCCTCCTGTGAGACTCCTCTCTGTGAGACTGCACAGTGGTCCAAGGTGACTCGATCACTCGGCAAACAGCGCTGTTCCACCGAAACGGCTGTGCAAATTCCTCCTTGCTCATGACGTTAAGGGAATCGTCTCCTCCCGACTGTTACCATCTGTTAATCCTCCATGCAGTCTGCTTCACTAAAAGTCTCAGGATGGGTGAGAGGGAGAGCAATGATCTGTGTTAAATTGTAACATATGAAGCAATTATACTTGGTGGAAATATGAACCTCATCTGAATTTTTACCATAATCACATTGTAGATGAGGACGGTTTTAGACAATGATCTTTACTGCTTTGAATGTGTCGTTTTTGCCTCATAATATATCAGATTTACGCATGTTACTGGTGACAGGTTTGGTACTTTAGTATTTGGGATTCCTCATATCATGGTTTTCATAATCATTTAGTAACTTGAAGTTATATTTATACTCACTTTAATTTTTTTACTCCATAATACTTTTGTTCAAAGTGGGTTACACTTATAGCAAAAACGGCAGGGACATTAGGGTAAAATCAATGAACTGACAAACTAATTTCACAAATTCAATGAGCTTAAGTTGTTTGGCTTGCTACTACAATCACGGACGGATATGTAGGTTATCAGAGGCTTATAAAAATTGGTCATATCATTCATTTGTAAGAATACTAGTTGACAAGGGCAGCACAATATAAATGCCATTAAAAGTGATGACCCTTTGTGCAGATCTTATTTTCCCCCTCATCCACTTATGAGGCGGCTCTGTTGTATTAACTAATGTCCTCTCAGTAGCTCCCCTTCAGTCACTGGCCCATTTTGTCCTGTACCTAATGGGATCTGCGCTGACATTTGTGTCAAATGGCTGACGTAGCAGGACACAGTAAGAGGCCTGTCCCCTGGCTGTCCTCTGTCACAGATGCAGGAGTACCAGGAGGCCTTGGCTGCCCAGCAGAGGCAGCGCCAGGCTGTACAGCAGCCTGTTCATCACTGCTCCTCGCCCCACACTTCCCTTGGAGCTTTAAACCAGGCGGGGATTGATCACTCGGGACTACTGTTCAACCACCATTCATTTGCCGGCTCCAGGTGACAACAGTACTTACTGTAGGCTGTTTGTGCAGCTGTAACCTCTTCTGCAGTCTAACTGGTTTAAGTATAACGTTTATAACTTGATAATGCACGTTTAAACAAAACAGATTTTTTTGTGGAATTTTGAAATTAGGATGTAAAGTGTAAAACTTTGTTTTGGAGAAATTGAAATTATTGGCAGAATCTCATTAGATATTTTGTGTGCTCTTCCCTTTTCCTTTAAGGGTATAATAACACACTGCGTCTTATTTGTTTAGCACATTACACAAAACCAAACAATAGCTACCAGAATTGTTTGTGATATAAATGATACTGCAATGTGCCTAGTGTTGCACTTTAGTGGAGCTGTGTTGAGCAGTTTAGACAAATATGGTCCTTTTGTCATGCATGATTCAATAAAGATGTGACACCACACAGCTGCATAGTGTCAGTGTTGAGGGGAGCCTTTTACTTGAGAGTCAGAGACACTATGTTTCCATTGTGTGGTCTATCTGACTAAGCACTACACATGACTAATTGTGGAGGTGTATTCTGGAGAGCCAGTCAGGGCTGACTAGGCTTGTCCTCTGCTTCTGGTGCCATTGCAGAAAGATACCCCTGAATGGTGAGTTGGGAAACCCTTCTGAGAACAAAGGCAATGGCCCCCTGGATTTGGCCACCTGGAACCCTTTTGGAGAAGACAACTTCTCCACATTGTCAAAAGAGGAGCTGCTGAACAGAGAGTTTGACCTTCTAAGAACAGGCAAATGCACTTTACTGTCTTTTACTGCATCAAACAGAAAAAAAATTTGAGCCAAGTTAGTGTGTTACTGATATGCTTTGTTTTATGAATAAATGTGTTATTGGAGTTGTTTAAATTGAGGGTGGCATGGCAGTTAAACAGGTTGTCATAGATACAATTGTTACCGTCGGCAAAGCGTAGCTGTATCTTTTGCACTGTCCAAAAACATATTGTTCAGGTTAATGGTGAGCTCTGAATGGGCACTTGATCCCACTGTCACGACTCTTATCTGAGACTCTTTACACCACCCTGATATGGATTGTTTTTTGAGTAACTATAGATGTTATTGTGGTTTATCCTTACGTACCATGGGAGATAATGTAAACATATGAAATATGCTGAACGTAAATATTAAATATGTTAACATTTAATCTGTTGTCCATAATGATGAGCAACATTAAGAAAGGCATGTGTTGGTACCCTCTCACAGGATCCAGTGTGGAGGGGCAGCAGTCATCCCAGAAGGCCACGCTGGGGGATTTCATAACCCCCGCCCCTTTCCTGTCTGTTCCAAGCAAGTTTTAAGGAAGTTTTGAAGACTGGCTGCTACGCGACTGGCCTCTCTCAGCTTTTAAGCCTCTCTCTCTCGCAGCCCCTTGCAGAATGTGTATGGAAACGTGGCCATAAACACAGAGGGAGTGCATTTTGGAGGCGATGCCGCCATGACACGTCAAGTGCAAAGCAGAGTTTTAATTAGTAGCCACGGCAACCCAGCAAACACAAAACGTTCAAATAACATTAGGGAAAGTTTAGGGAACGTTAGGAACGTTTAGCTAATGTTATTTGAATGTTTTGTGTTTGCTGGGAAGTGCCACATGCCCACATACTAAATAAGAACTCTGGTTTCAGTCAGGAGAAGGTGCCAAAATGACATAACTTCACAAGCGTCAGTAAAATGGCTCCTTTTCTTTACAGCGTAAAAAGTTTTTATTAGGTAATACAAGTTATGGGAACAGAATTGACATTTGTAACCCATCAGTGGGGTTGATGATAATCCAGTTTTTTTTCTGATAGGTGCTGCTTACTCATGTCCATGTCTGCCCATAATTACAGAAGTGACCTTTTGTGCTTGGGAGCTTGTATGTAAAGGCACATGAAAAGGAGATAGTCAGAGAAGTACAGTGGTCACCTAGCATACATCTCAGTGTCTCGCACATTCAGTTGTGTTTCTGGCTTTCATCACACTCGGCGTGTTAATGCTAATGTTTGTGTAGGTCATTGCAGTTAGTCGTTCAATGATTATTGGAATATACAATTGCTGTGTTCCTGTAAAGCAATTTTTTAAAGTGGCTTTGGAAAAATCTAATCTTTTTGGGAAGAAAGCATGCCATTCAAAATCAGTTCAAACTGTATAGGTCCAACCTTTGGAATAAATGCTTTTTTTACATTTTTAAGTAATAAATGCAAGTAGGTTACATTTCTATAAAATAGTAATAATTATGTGTATGTGAATTTTAAGTATCACATTCTTAATGGTCTTCATTTATTATTCATGTTGTTAGCTCAACAGTTGGAACTGTTATCCTCTGTGTTCGCTGACTGTTTGTGGCTCTTTATAAAAGAAAAACATTTCAAAATGCCAAAGGCATGCTTTTTCAGATACTTGCATAAAAACTAACTGGAGGTCTCTTTTTTTTTCCCTCATGGATGAGTTGATAAAGATGAGCCATTTTTGTCATATTCCAGTATAGCTTACACAATAACAAATGCTATATTTTGCATTCCAACACGATATCGCGCCTCGCGACTTGTGTTCAGACGTAACTGTATTTGAGTTCATTATCCAACTTTCCCTCGGTGCAGCTGGGACCAGAGATCTTAGGAAGGCCTCAGAGCTCCAAGGGGATCGGCTTCATTCTGCCGCGCTTTGAAACTGGGACGGCTCTTAACATTTGTTTATGTACTTTTTGGCCTCGCGATTCGCCATGCATCTGCTTCATCTTCCGCCTGGATCTGCGGACTTACCGCGCCAAACAAAGCGGGTCTGTTGCAGGGCGTGGACGTGCGGATTGCTGAGCAGGGAGGCAGCCGCCGGTCCGCTGCACTTCTGCTTTATGTCAGTCCATTGTTTGTGTGCGGTTTTAAACTTGGGACGAGTTGGCGTCTTTCGGGTACACTGCCCTTGCCCTATACACTTACTCCATTCCTCTTCGCTAAATTATTTTGGGGTTTTCTTTTGCTTGTAGTTTTCTTTGGCCATGGGGTAACAGTGCTTTTCCCCCCCAGATTCTTTGTGTGTGTGAATGAGTGATATTTAGTATGTTTAGAATCCGCATCTGTAATCGAATTGGTTTTTAATTCCCTCGAATATTCAAGCTCCACTTTTGTTTTATTTTGAAAATTTGTATGTAAAGCTAGACATATGTGTACATTGATAAAATGTTAATAGACTTTCTGAGGTTTTGTCATTTTTAATTAAACAACTTTTGTTTTGTACTGAGTTTGAAACTACCTGTGAAATTTCCGGCAAACTGTAGGCCCTGACAGTGCGAACCGTTTAATTTACATGTTAATTACCAGTCCTTTTTAATTAAGTAGGCTACGAAATAATGTAATTCTGTTTGATTTGTTGTCATTAATGTAGAATGCTTTTAAATCCGTACTACAATGCCAACTTTTTAAAATCACATTTTTAAAAAGAATGCTGCACTTTGTTAATTTACGTTTTTATTTTTAATTTATTCGATAATGAGTTCAGCATGATCTTAGCATACATTTGTTTTAATTGATATAAATGTTGTATATGGTCAAGAGGGAACCGACAAGGACGGCTACCCTTCTACAAACTCCTGCTAGTGCATCTAATCGTGAGAAAGTCTAAAGACGTCTGCCAGTACTTACTGCTGCTTGCTATATTTTGCATTTGATATTGGGATTTATTACCCTTTAATTTACACATGTCGTTGTAGATTTAAATAAATCAACAGAGAATACGCGCTTAATCAGTTAGTGTACATGGATCTTAGTTAATTATCAGTTCAGTGTTTTTTTTCCCTGCCTGACAGAGCACTTTTCAGGAAGACTTAATATAGGAGACAAAGATGGGCGTTTGCACACTAAACCCTGCGATAACATTTAGAAATAGCAGTAAAAGCGCATCTGATAAATTAGTGGAAGCTTAACCCAGTTCTGTGTTATTAGTGTCTATTGTTATTATTGTTTTATACACGTGACGTCAGGAATTGAGTCGCGCTACATATTTTAATTTCCTTTGTCTTGCGCGCTGCGAGTTAAAGCGAATGAAGGACGATCTTTTGGCATAATCTCCCCGAGCGTCACGTGACACAGCACAGGCGTGTTCGTTTTCCAAAGACTCCTCAAAAAGCACAGCTAAATCTCACAGAGGGTGCTTTATTAGCGCTTTACAAGGGCTGCGAAAAGCCTTTTAATCCCCCTTTCCTGAAAAGGAGCATTCGCAGAGGTCGTTTCCCTGCAGGTCGAGATCGTCTTATATGATTAAGGGTGTTGGATTGTGTTTCCATCAGGATTTCTTTGATAAAAAGAGGAAAGCGTGATTGCTTGTGTTCAATATTAGACTGGGCAGCTCGAGCACATGTTGCTGTAAACCCCCCCCCCATTCCAAGCACGCACACACACGCAAAACAGCTTTTTCTTATCATTTCAACTTTTTATCTAAAAAAACAATGCATTTGTATAATCCTTTATTATGCCTGAGCATGTTGGGGATTTTATATGGTATGACATTCAGAGTCACTGTCATTACATGCTTGCAGCTATGCGTAAAGCTATACTTCAAACACACATTTAAAATGTGTAATTTACCTCTGCTGTATCAGTATGAGTGGGCAGTATGTTTTTAATACTTGTTACTTGTACAAGTGAATTTGTAAGTGCTTGTCAATGGTGGAGTTGCTCCAAACTGGGAAGCAAGGAAAGAAAAAAAAAATGCACAAACACGGAGCACTTTTTTATGATTATAATATAAAGGTAGTCTGCCATGTTCACTGGGAGACAGAGATTTGGCAGTCCAGGCCTGACTGAGGTATTTGGAAAAATAACAGATTTTGGGCCATATGACTTTGGCCTTAATTTGTTAAGTACCTTCTGTTTTTACAGAACTGAAATAGCTGGGATTTTTCTGACATGTCATCCAGGTTAACCCTTGGGAGTGAAATGAGCAATTCAGTAATCCAGATTTACTAATACTAGAATCATTTTGGAGTTACTGATTTTACAAAGGCTTTACAAAGGCGTTTTTAATGTAAAAGCATTTTCGTGTTTGAATAAACAGGTTTTAGTGCATAGCCTCTGTATACGTCAATTTCTAGTTTAAAAAACATCCATTTCACCCTAGAATTTATAATAAAAAAGAATTAGTGTGTGACAAAACAGAGACCCATATGCATTTTGAGAATTATATATCTAGCTCTGACTTGGCTGAAGAATTTGTGTGGACTTCAATATGATCACAGCAGACCACAATAACAGGAAACTGTCAGATCATTCAATTCAGTTCAATTTAAATAACTTTATTAATCCCAGGGGGAAATTGTTTTGTGGAGGAGCACCGGCTCTACTCCGAGCTCCTCCCTGGTGACTGAGCTCCTCACCCTATCTCCAAGGGTGCACCCGGCCACCCTGCGAAGGAAACTCATTTCGGCCGCTTGTATCTGAGACCTCGTTCTTTCGGTCACGACCCAAAGATCATGCTCTTCCACATCGAGAGGAACCAATTGAGGTGGCTCGGGCATCTGTTTCAGATGCCTGGGGAGGTGTCCCAGACCTGATCCAGCGGGAGGAGACCCCGGGGAAGACCCAGGACATGTTGGAGGGACTATGTCTCCTGACTGGCCTGGGAACGCCCAGTGTTCCCCCAGAAGAGCTGAAGGAGGTGTCTGGGGAGAGGGAAGTCTGGGTGTCTCTGCTTAGACTGCTGCCCCTATGACCCGGCCCTGGATAAGTGGTGGGTGGATGGATAGATGGATGGATGGAAATTGTTTTCCTTGGTTACAGCTACACTCCACTTGACAAGAGAAAGAAAGAGCCACACCAATACAATAAATACAGTATACACTTATATGGTCAGTGATATGATTGGTGATATGAAAACCGAGTGTCCAGTTTCAGCAACAGTACCCCTTGTAGCAGGGAGAGGAGTTGTAGAGTTTAATGGCCACTGGAAGAAAGGATCTTCTGTGACGTTCCGTGGAGCCCTCGACAGAAATCAGTCTCTGACTGAACGTGCTCCTCTGTCCAGCCAGCATACTGTGGAGTGAGTGCGAGCTGTTGTCCAGAATAGAAAGCGGTCTGGTCAACATCCTCCTCTCAGCCACAATATGTAGAGGGTCTAGCATCACTCCCAGAACAAAGCCAGCCCTCTTTTAATTTGTTTAATCTGTTACTGTCCACCACCTTCATGTTGCTGCCCCAGCAGACCGTAACATAGAAGATGGCACTAGTCATCACAGACTTATAAAACATCTGCAGCATAATGTTGCAGATGTTGAAAGACCTAAGCCTCCACAGGAAGTGAAGCCAGCTTTGGCAGTTTTTGTAAACCACCACCGAGTTTATGGTCCAGTCCAATTTATTGTCCAAGTGGACTTCCAGGTATTTGTAGTCTGAAACAATTTATACTACCTTACACTGTATAGAGAGAGGAGTGATGGAAGTCTTGGATCTCCTGAAGTTCACCACTAGTTCTTTTGTTTTATTGATGTTGAGCTGGAGGTGACTGAGCCCACACCAGTCAACAAAGCTGTCCACCAATGATTATATTCCCTGGTGTCTTCACCCTGGATACATCTCAGAACTGCAGAGGCATCAAAGAACTTCTGAAGAGGACAGGAATCTAAGTTGTATCTGGCATCTGTTATATATAGGATGAAGAGGAATTGAGGCAGAATTGTCTCCTGCAGTGTTCCCTTGCTGCAGACCACTTATTTTGCAAACCCAAGACAAAAATCTTCCAACATGGCTGAGAAGGTCTGACACAAAACCATGAGAAGCACCTGTCTCAGCAGTGAAGGCAGCTGGTGCTGGAGATCCTGCCTGCTGTTATTATATACAGGTATGTGCACGTGGAAGCTATCAAAAGAGCTGTGAAAGAGCACATTTGAAGGGAAAAACGTAACAGAATAAGGCACTTTGTGTCTAAATTCACGTCTGTAGTGATTCTATGAAGAAATGAGGCACTGCACAAGTTTGGAACCAAGCCCACTAAAGTGGACAGTTTAGTCCTCCGACTGGAAACTCTTATGTTTTCACCTAGGCGCCATCTTTGAAGGCCATGTAACCAAAGACAAACTCCAGACGAGGGTGTGGATTTTGCCAGTGTTCCATCAAACAGAAATATGTCCAAGGCAGTCAGGGGGGAGGACGTCTCGCCAACATAGTGGATATTTTTGGCTGTCGTCCTTTCCAGATATTGCTTTCTCCTTCCCCTAACGTCAGTCAGCAGGCCTTTGAAGACTAATGTCCAGCATAAAGTTAAAACTGTGTACACTGAGGGGGAGGGATGATAAATGGAACAGCTTTGTATGACCACCCCCCATTTCCAAAAATGAAAAAACCAATTTCTTTGATTTTCAAAGTATAGTTAAATTATAAAATGAGAAAGCTTGTTGTAATAGGTTAGAGGAGGGGAGGGCATCTGAATACACGCACGCGCACACGCAAACACACAATTATGCCAGTTTGGGCAATAATAAAAAAATAAAAAAAAAACTTTCAGGTCTACAATGCTGGAATCATGTATTAAGAACAGTAAGAAAGGTATAAAAAATTTATTTGTGGAACCTCTAATACACTCGTTTATGATCTAGTCTCTTACAGAGGGAGTGACATTATCCAGACCTTTTTAACAGCAAGGCGTTGGTCCTTATAGTCAGCAGTGACCTAGTGACTTGTCACTGTCCTGTCTATTGGCCCTCAGCTACATTGTGTTTCATGAGAGCAGATTTTATACCTTAGTAAAATTTCATTAAAAACAAAACTATATTCTGGTGACAATCTCCATAACTTCACAAATTATTGCAGTGCTTTTTTAATATTTTGTCTCTGTAACCAAGTTTTGATTTTTTAAGGTTAAAAGGTTTAAGTCAATATCTGCTTGTAAAAACTGACGGGTCAGGGTACAGTGGCTGTTTTGCAGCACTTTGTGTTTAAATCTACATGCTACAATGTTTACAAGTACTGTGGTGGTACTTACCAGTCCACTGGGAATTTCTTACTTAGAGATATTCTACACTGGTTACTGCAGAGAGTATACTGTATGGTTGAGCATTAACTGATAAATATGGGGTACATACAAGGGTTAAAAAAAACAGCTTGAACAGGAAGTCTGTAAGCATTTGCTTTGGGACACACTATGTTGCTTTGAGTTGTTACCTAGATACCAAATCATAAACACATTAGACACTAAGTAGACAAAATGTGCCCCTTTTATTCAGTGTCAAACTTTAAAGAGATCTGTGCTTGTCAAACATCTCTTAAATTTCAAATACGGATCCCACAGCAACATAAAATACTATTTATAAAAAAAAAAAGATAGATGCTGGGTGTGCAATACACAACTTGATACTCCTAAATATTAAAAACAAACCACTTTTTTCCTGGAAAAACCATTCATTCACTTAGACACTAAAACAGCAGTTTAGTAACAAATGAAGAAAAAGCAGCCATATATTAGTGAACAGGGTGTAATTTTAGCTCGTATTATTCCTGCTTATAACAGATTTATTATACAATGTGATTTCTAGAAAGATTAAGAAAAGAATAATAATCAGATGCATTCACCATGTGCAATGATGAACAGGAGCAAGCTGACAGACATTTCTCATCAGACGTCCCCCTGCAACTACAGTAGGATTGCATTTTAATTATCAGTGTTTATTTCATGCTGTCCTAAACTACACTTTCAGATGACATCAGCAAATGACAGAACACAGTTTGTTCATAAAAATCACAAATATTTGAAACTGTAATTAAAGAAAACTTGGACTCTAAACATCTCTCAAAGTATTGGCACAGACAGACCTCAATAATAATAATAAAGGGATTTCAAGGTGCCACTGTAAGTCTAAGCCGGCAGTGTTTGATACACCAATCCCCATATTCAAAATCCACCGTTAACAGAAGGCAATACACTCAGCAACACAAACTGTTTTTCATACAAAGTTCTCAGTAGACCATACTAGTAATAAATAATTAAATGTGTTACATACACATTGCACATTACCCTTCATATGTTCAAAATGTACATAGGCAGCCTCAAACATCATTATAAAATACAGCGTTCAGGAAAAAGCATGCAAGTAAAAAATAAAAATTAAAAATAAAGGCATCAGTGAGTGCATACACAGATTTTCTTTTTGGCTATCTACTGAAAATAAGGCAGCATTAGTTCTACAAAGCTGCGGTCTGTGTAATACAATAAGCAAAGAGTTGGTTTATTAATAAAGTTATTCTTATTTTTACCTCTGTTGTGCTAAAACCAAGGCCTGTTTATGAGTTGCATGAATAACAAACACATGGTAATATCTGAAAAGCAGAATCATACACCTGTAATTCTGAGAGTACTCAAAATTTAAATAAACTGAATTAAATAAGTCAACATGAAGGAGGGAAAAAAAAAGAAAAAAAAAAACTGGCTTTTCCTATTTAAAAATGAAATTATCCACCTATGAACTGTACGAAAAAGTAAAACACAATCAGAAATTACCATTAAATGTTAAGTCACAAGTATAACACAGCTTTATCTGAGGAAGGACTTAAAAACAGGTCATCAGTTTTACAAATCACACTTTACTACACTTAACAAAAACAGTAATGAGGTTAGTGCCGTCGGCCATGTGAATCACACACTATGCTGCTCTCATTACATTCCATCATGTAGGAAAAAGACACGCAATCTTCCCTGTGCTCAGCTGTATTCAAATACACGGCACTCTCTGCGAACTGGAATCCACAGGCAGCCTAATGAAAGCTCTGAATAGGCCCTGTGTCACAGAACCCCAGAGACAAACAGACATTTCACACCTTAGAATTCACTAAATAAAGAAATATTCCTGCCATGCAGACAGTACATGGGGGACGTGTGTGTTAGCGCACACAAGATCATGTGTAAAATTTTTTTTTTTCCTTTTCTTCAATCATGGTTAATCCAAGTTATTTAGTCAAATTAAAGCACATGAAGAAAAATAAATAAATCAGGAAATCAACCTCTTTAGCTAAGAAAGCTCAAAGGAAAAGCTACAGACTCATGGCTACAGAAGTGGTAACACCAAGAACAGATAAACACTTGGAATCATAACCCATAATTATCTTTCCAGATCAAAACAACAACAGAAAAACAGTAAACAGGCTGCCTGATTAATTACTTGATTAAATGTATATGGAACTTAAGTATTTCATTTTGTAAATCGTAAAATGCCCCTGCAAAAAAAAAAAAAAACGTACATTAGGTGCCGACAGAACCTTTAGGAGGAAGTCGAAATTTCCTGACTGCATGGCTGCCTCTGAGATGGGAGCGAAGGGGCCGGGCGCATCTGGAGGGCGGCTGGTTCTAGCCCTGGGCCGCCTCCCCCGGGCACGGCTCGCTGTGCCGGTAATGCGTGATGTACACGGCCGTCTGGTGCCACCAATAAAACATGAGCACCACCAGGATGTGCCACACTTGATGGCTGGAGCCCAGGTAGTTCAGCTGCCCTGCGAACACCCAGAATGCCTCAGTGAAACTACTTCTACCCCATATCATCGCACACAGTCAACAAAACTACCAGGAAATTTTTACAACAATGTATGTCACATATATTTTGATAAGTGCAACCTAACTTAGTGCCCCACACAGGACTGATGGCCTGTTCAGGGTGTACCCTGTCTTGCGCTTAAAGGTGACTGGGACAGAACCCAGGATTGCTGTGACCCGATCCAGGATAAGCAGCTATGAGCTAATGTGACTGAGGGGGTAACAGCAAAATGGTGTAACATACCTGGGAAATAACGTTCAGGAACTTTGGTGACATAAAAGAGGAAAGCTGCAGCTGCGATCAGGTACATGACGAAGATGCGTGGGACAAACACCTGCGGGGGGGGGGGAAAGAAGCGGGCATCAGCGGCATCCTGCGCCACCATCACTCCGGCCGACGCTCACAAGCGCTCAGGAGGGCGGCCTTGCCTGCACAATGACGGCGCCGAACCCCCCGTTGAGCCACACCCAGTGGGCGGCGGGGATGACGCCGTAGGCGGCCATGGAACAGAACATGACGGAGCGCAGGCGGTGCCACTCCTGGCTCAGGTAGTGCGGGTGGATCTGGGCGAAGAACACGGCCAGAATCATGGCTAGCACGGTGATCAGGTACACCTGTCGCCAGTACTGCAGGGACACACGCGTGCGCAAGAGTCGGTTTAGAGGGCTGAGAATAACAAACTCGCAATGCTAACACGCAAGCGTGCATTTTTCATTTTAACGCAGTGGCACACCATTTAATGAACAACCTGTCCCCATATAAATAACCCACTCAAGTTAATACATTGATCATAATTTCAACCTGGAAGCCCAACAGTGACGCAGAGTCACTTTTAGCTGCGTTGTGTCTGTTTCCCTACATTACACCCCGCTGGTAATTCAGTTTCCCAGCAGCCCATATTTCACAGTTCTAAGATCTTAAAGTATGATGCAAAGTGACTCTTCTGTACAGTTTGCTGACCTGCCAGTGGGAATGGATGTTCTCAAAGTGCTGAGTTTGTTTCAGATTTGGGAGAGCTTTGTCAGCAGTTTTTGTCAGACTGGTAACAGTCAGAGATGTACAAAGCCATTATGGTCCAAAAGAAGGTGTCTCACAGACTTCACTTGATCACATACTTCAAGAACTCTGTAGAGACATTTTCCTCTGCTGGAAGCTCTGGGACACTGGCATGCAGAGCTTGGAGGGCCATCTGCTTTGTAATCATTTCTCAAAAGCTATCAGAAGGTAACTGAGCAAAAATACTCTCAATCTGTACTGCAATGAGAATCCAGATAACTATAAGTACTGAAACACATTGCCCTGACTGACTGAAAGCACATAAAAGCTTTGGTCTGAGAAAACGTGAACTGTCATGACCTTAAATCCTCCTAAGCACAATGTTCATAATCCTTTTTATAGATTTACAAATGCATCAATATTTTGTGAAAGGTTAATAACACACAAGGATTTGTTTCATTTAGAAAGACAGTGCCATTACTGTTAAAAATAAGTCATGTTTTTCAAATTAAAAATAAAAAAAAAAGAGAAAAAAAAACCCACACATGCATACCTGTTAGGCCCGCGGTCTTACAGTCAGTCATACACGTATCATTTAAGACATTCGCACAGATGTTTAACGTACCCCGTTGCAGTAAAACGCATAGAAAACCCCAGGAACGTAGCAGCCCAGGATCCCGATGGAGATGCCAGCGTAGTCCAGAGCCATCCAGCGGCGACTGGTTTTCTCAGAGCGATGACAGCAGAACAGGTGGTAACCCACAGAGCACAACATGCATACCTGAGCACAAAAAACAGGTAAGACAGAACACTCCGCCAGATGCAACAGCTCCTGCAAGCACCATATAATGTTAACGACCGTCTCCACTGTGGCGCTCATCCGTCCACATGAGTGTCAGAGCTTTCTGAACAAACCATGCATGTTTAAAGCCTGTTAGAGATAGATTGTGAGGCTAAACAGCCACAAGTCCTGCAAAGCTGTCTTAACAGCTTCCAGTGGGCACTGTTCTCAGAAAGGCCTTTACATGGTTAGGAAATCTTCACCTTTCTTATTTTTCTCCATGCCTTCTACATTGCCTCAAACTTCAGAGAAGGTGACGACTGTGTTTAACGAGTACAGGCCAGAACAAAGCATGGCCGAGCTCGATCTGGTGGTGATGAGCATGGCTGTCCATAAAACATTATCCTAAGCAAAATATATATATATACACATACATACATACATACATACATACATATACACACCTGAAAGCAGAAGAGCCCGATGGCATAGATGACGTAGTCTTCCCGGGACGCCCCCGCGGCCGGCAGCACCGCCGACATGTCGTAGACGCCCAGCGAGAAGAAGAGGAAGAAGCCCAGCAGGTGGCTCCAGATGTTCACAGTCTCATTGGACAGGATGAAAAGGCTGGCAGCAACATCGCATCACCAACACCCATGCGTAAAAAAGGGGCAAGGTCAACCTGCACTTCAAATTACACAGCAAGCTGTTTCAACACAGTGCAGGAGAATAAGAAAACTTGGGTAACTACCTAACTACACAACTTAACTCCATACTATGATCCTCGCTCATGTAGTAAACCTGTTGGTGCTACTTTTCTCCTTACTGCCAAAACTGGTACTTGACATATGAATTTGTGTCCAGTCCCAAGTCTTATGATTCTGCATTATTCTACCCAGCAGAGAAAAATTAGATCTTCCTATACTATAGTGTCAAAAAAAAACTTTTGGAAAGTAAAACTAAGACATTATATTTACATGTGTTGTCAAAGCTTACCTTTTGATACACAGTTTTGATGGTAAGTGTGCCCTGTACCCATCTGTGATATATGGGTTTTCTTTCAGGAATACTGGGATCTGTTCGTAGGTGTACAGCCGAATGCCTCTTGGCAAAAGGACTGGCCAGTACTGGTAGCTTCCCAGCTCTATGTAATGGGCACTTCTCAAGAGCTTCTGAGGCATGATTAAGGCATCTGGCGTCACTACTACGTCGAAGGGATGCGCTGAAAATAAACATCATTCACATTCATTTAAAAATTTCCAGCTGTACAAAATCCGTTGTACGCACACGAAAAAAAAAAACGAATTAAAAAACAAGATTAATCACTTCTTGTTTTTATACACTTGCAAAACAAATTAAAACAATACAAAGGATGTGCTGCCTTGGGTTAAGAAGTACAGGGATGTTATCAAACCGAGCGCAACCGTGGGTGAATGGGAAACTGAGTTTTACACCTGGCCACTAACAAATTTAGACTAAAAAATTATAAATGAATATTACAAATATTAATTCAATGGGGGAACCTGTACAGATGTGCAAATAAAACTGATTTCAGTCGGCGCACGTTTCATACGCTACCTTGTTCCTGATTCACATAAACACAACCAATTTCTCACGTATATGACCACTTCAATATAGAAACGGGGTTAGAAACTATAGCAAAACAATCAAACTCGATAAACGGCTCACAGATATGAAGAGTAGACTCGGGCATAACACTAACTAAAGAAAAACACACGTAAATATTTGCGAGAAAGAGTTTTTCAACGGGGAAATTTTGTATCGTCACCATTTTCAAATGGCTACATTGCACTTTTATCAGATCGTATGGAGAGCTTTACATTGAACTACAAACCTGTAACTGTTTAGTGTAAAACTCACCTTACTTATGCATATTTTTCTGTCATTGCGTGGCTTGAGACTAGCGATCTGTAAGTACATTTAAACAGTAACGTCGATGAGACATGCCACGAAGTTATAGACACTCAGTGGCGTGGTGGCACACAGCCGAGCCCGTCACACCGCGGCCACGACATCCCGTTGCTGGGACCCCGCGCTGTTCGCTGCATTGCCTGAATGTATCCAACATTTTATACAATGTATCTTTTTATGAATAAACCGCCAATAGCGAAGAAATAAAGCGCGTCTGAATTTATATTTTAAAATTTGAAATAGAATTTGAATAGTAAATTATTTATCTTTATTATACATTCACATAACATCTCCACGGCGACGGTCTAAATATGTTTTACTCCAGGGTATTTCGCATAATTTTACACCGTTTATACTGCAGAGCCCCCAGTATTTTTGAGCATCTGTTATATGTTCTTTTCTTGTACGTTTTAAGGAAGGCGTATTCCCTCTTAATTCGTGTAATACAAACACATTATAAAAGGTAAAATTAAAACCCACAACCCAAATGTTAGCCACTATGCCTAGGTAAAACAATCCATCCATTCATTGAAATTTAACCCTCAGTGTTAACTGTGATTGTTTGCATACTATAAATTTATCGAACCAAATTACATATGCCTGCTGAAATTCACTTTATGTGGCCGTTTTTAGCTGCGTAAGAAAATTGTTATTAAATGTTTGACCTGCAGGTGTCGCTGTATTTCTGTGTGTTACGCAATTTGACCGTAAACGCTTAGGAGAGCATTTTGGTAGCCTATTGATAATACTGTTTATGTCTAACTTTTAGATATGAGAAATTGAACAAATTTTGGAAACATCACTTTGAGATGGTCCTTCATGCTTTAATTTCTTAAAGGAAAAAAAAAAATTCTTTCTTCAGTTCTGATAGTAGTGCATTGTGTAATATGGTGATTTTCGATATTTACCTCACACTTAACTGTATTTATTCTTATTTTACTTCTGTTGTCCTCTGTCATATATATATATATATATATATGTTCACAATCGTATCATTTTAGTGGACGCCTTATTAAATTTACATGGACTGAAATTTGTAGTACTACATAGAAAATATAGATCACAGTTCTGTCAATCAGGAATAAAAAACTGTATGATTTTAAGGGATTCTTAATATATTTTGACTGGGAGTAATAGCAGATTTGCATGTTCGGTATTGTGGTAACCACAAGGTGTTGACATTCCTTTGAACGCATTGAGATTTCTCTAACCTTTGATCCGCCACCGTAATGTTTATAGACTCCATCATATTGTGCAGTAATGTGTTGTATTGTTGGCAGAATAAGTTTGTCTTAAAGGTAATTGGAAAGCTGGAAATGGCTGCTATCGGCTGAATTTTAAATACATTATTTCTGAAACGTGGCTCATGTAATGACCCTGTCGGTTTACAATGTAAGATTTATCTTGGCAGAGAAAATTGATCCATTTCACCTCGCTCTAATGGAAATTTTTATCTAGGATCATCTGTTTATGTAAATGAGCATTATCAGGAAGCAGAGGACAAAAAAATGGAGGGTGAGGTTAATCTTGCACTTGACTTGTCAGTCTGGACATAATGCATTCAGGATTAATCACCCAAGGAGGAAGGGGCTGTTGGGATTCAGGATGGAGAGTACAGCGTAGAGCATACAGCGTACATCGCCCCTTAAATTGAAACCATATCCAAATGATAAAAGGGTCCTTCAAAGGAAAGTAAACAATTTTATGCAGTCGGAAGAGAGCACCCGATAGGAAAATAATTAGTGAAAAGTATGATGACACTGTTGCCATTTGAAAGCTTAATGATGAAATTAATAAAATGTAGCTGTAGTTAGACTAGAAATACTCTCTTTTCCCCTTGCTTTTATGCGCCTCATAATTTACACAAGTTGTTGTGTTTGTGGCCTGTAATGTTTAAATGGTCAAAAGTTTTGTAGGTTATCATTTTTTTCCCCCAAGATAACATTATTTTATTATTTACATCTGTATATAGGCATATTTTCCTTTGGATAGTTTTCTTCAAACAGGATAAATGGTATTGATAACGTTATATAAGGTCCTCAGGATTTGCAAACGCGCTTCACCGTCCATTATTGAAAATGACGAGCAAATTTTAAGCTTCACGCTCTATAATTAACTCACAATGGGACTTCATCTAAATAAATTCACGTGGCATGACGCACTGCAGGAAAGTAACCCTACGTTTGTATTTTTCCTGTCTAAAAATATTCATTTTCTTAACCCCCTCCCCCCCCTTTTCTCGCACTACCAAGTCACCTCGGTGTCAGTAATTCGTCGCTAATCAGCTGTCATTTTGAAATAATGAAGAGGGTATCATCTTTTAAGGAAGGTAATAGCCTCTGAAGTCACTGTGTCAATGTCAAAAGGATCAGTCCTATTTAATCACGGAGCTGGGCAGGAGACAACCCCCGCTGGCTCCACCACCCATTCTGAGGCCAAGCATCTGGGCGGTAAATAACCCTCAGTGGGTTGGCCTAGGGGCCAGGTCATTAGCAGTGAGAAAAATATCCCCTCCCTCATTGTGGCTGTGAGCCATTTAGTGGAGACAAGGAAATTTCACACTAGATTGAATATTTTGAGCTGATACTGCAAGGTCTAGAAGGCGACAAGACTATTGAAATGTACATTTAATTTGGAAAAGTAGAAAACGATTTTTAAATAGTCGACATGGTGGAGGTGAAATTTGTTGCTAGTTTTCGTACCTGAAATTGTTGCCTCAATTCAGTGGTTGCTGTGACTGGTTTTCAGGTTAAAAAACGGTCAATAGGCTCCAATCCTACAAATGCTCGGCAGTGCATCCCGGTAACAAGAAACGGTTTTGTTCACCTTGTATTACAGAACAACACATCAGGCTCATCACCATGTGTACCATTCATTATTAGAGCCTCCCACAAATCAGGTTATTTTAAAAATGCAATCGCTGACTAACCATCTCCATTTCAATTTTAGAAATTCAGGACCTGGGTGCCAGACACAGACTTGATATTAACTCCTTTTCCATTTCAGTATATCTCCCATATGCCACCCTCTTAGCTTAGAATTTAACGAAACACTCAAGACCAATGCCATAACTTGTGTCACTTCCACTACACACACTATTTTCTAGGGGTCATACTTGATTGACTTTGTGCCAGGGGTCAGCGAATCATTTTTAGATCCTCTCTCTCTGGTTAATGGATTTTTCCTGTCTTGCACCATTTTCATATCATCTTCTCACTGAAGCATGCCTGATTAAAAAGAGTCACAAAACCATGAAATACTCAAATTCAACAGGGTAGATCAGTGTTCAACAAAAATGGCCATTTTACTTCCACATTAGCCCTTGGAAAAACCAGTCATCTTGTCTGAAAAGCCGCCTAAATCAATATTGTGCCCTTTCAGATGTATGGTTCATACCTGAAATCTTGCAAATTACAACCCAAGAATGGTAACATAATCAAACTTTCTTCCGTGAAACAAAATCCTGCCAAGCCATTTGTAGTAGAAGGCATCGTAATTAACAGGTAAATATACCAAACACTTGCATCGATATTTCAGATAGACAGAATTCTGGTGTTTTTCTTCCAGATCAACATGTAACATGTTTGACTGAAACTCATGATGTTTATTTGTTAATTCAAAGAGGGCGGGCTGGTCTCTACACGCCCTTGCCCAGACAAGCAGACAGATGTGAGTGAAACTTTCGAAGCCAAAACAAACTGTACCAACATTCACATCCAGCAGCGTTCAGGAACAGTGTCCAAGAAATCCATTACCATTGTGTGCAAAAGTAAAATCTGTTCATCTTGCAGAAGTATAACGCAATAGGAAAATATTGCTGTGCAAAATAAAGGTTGTGGAAAAAGGTATAAAGAAACAAGAGAGAGTCAGATTAATCTGCTTCCTGGTTTACTGAACAACAAAGGCTTTAGGAGAATGACATTTGCAACAAATCCTTTTTTAAAAAACCAATATACTAAAGCAGAACCAAAAAAGCTAGGGTGAGGGCATAAATCAGACTGCATTTCACATTTAAACACTGCTGCTGCGCGGTTTGATGGCCTTCTCGTTGGAGATGAGCCCATCAGAAGATTTCGAGGAGGAACGAGTCTTAGTTAAGAAGCCCACGTTTAATTGGCGGAATGCACAAACATGCACATTGACACGAAGCGGAGAAATTAAGAGAAATGACTGTGGAAAGTTAGAAGCTCAGGAGCTTCATTAATACATCAGGTGTAATAGCTTGGAAATACAGTAATAGTAAAATAAGGAGGCAGAGCAGCGTGTTGCTGTAAGGACATCGGTCTTCTGGCTAAGGGATGTTAACACACACACTGTTAAAGAGAATGGAGAACGACAGGAAGTCAATAAGGAAGTATTTCCCCTGTTCTAGATCAATGATTTATTTTGATAGCATGAAGCTGCCTTTGATCACTAATGGGAAATCAATATACTCAAGTGGTGTAAAACGGTTGACCTGCATTTTTTTTTCCGCCTTCCTTTTTTTAAAATCGTTTGTGTAGTTGTCTTCCTGAGATTTCTCTCTTACTTTTCCCTACATCTGGAAACGAAATGTCAGAGAGGACCTGCAGAAGGGAGCTTAGCGGGAAAGCCGCGCCACCTCTTCGTAAACTCAGGACTACAAATTACATATTAACTGCTGGGTTCATTGTTTAAAAATGTTATATTAAGATTTCTCATTAATCTGAATGATGTTTATGGGTCGTGAGTTTTAATTAATTAACAGCTTAATTGTTGCTGTTGTTCCAGCAGCACGGTTCTGCATGAGTCATGAATATAAGGCTAGTTCAGCTAACTAAGCAGCACGTTCTTGAAAAATTTACGGACATTACAGCATTACTGCAGACCTCAGGTGTTTTTTTTTTAGATCCATTGTGGAAATAAGGCAGTCCCAGGGTTGTTTCTCACTGTCCTCTGCTCTGTGTGAGAGACTCCCTGCTCCATTTTGCTGGGTTACAAAAACATTCCTTGTTTTTGTGCTTCATAGGTGTTTTGTCGCCGTCTCGCTTGTAAGGGCGGCGCTGCTGATCGACACGTCTGAGTAAACCCGAAATCGGCCCCTGTTAATTGACAAAAGGTTTATTCTAACAGCTGGGCTATCGGGAGAGGGGAGCATGTCTCACTAATGAATCGTGAAACAATCAGGCAGTAGCCATTTGTGTTTAGATCTGTAAATATGGCGCGGTAGTAATGCCAGAGCATCACTGTCGCTCCAGCTGGGGCCACAGATGGTCTGGTTTCGAAGCAGTACAGGAAGTGTTACCTCCTCCGTCCCATGCTGAACCTCTGCTGTCTCTGAATGACAACTTCACTTAAGTTCTCGGCCTGGCGCACCCCTGGGTGCCTGGCTTCCTTAAAACACTGACAGGTCCCACGTGGGATGCCCCCGGGGTCCTCGTGCACGTTGGGAAGGGCAACGGAGAGGGGATTGGCTCAAGGGAAGCACGGCGACATGGTCAAGCTATTTAAAGACATGATCGTTTGATTAACCTTGGAGGGTGGTGGCAAATTTTGACATGTTAGCCTGATAGCTCTGTAGAGCAGACAGCAGTAAATCTCAGTAAGAAGATCATCCTCAAATACGAGATCAGAAAGAACAAAAGCCTGGCGTGGATGCAGAGCTGTACCGTGGAAAAAGAAACGGCACACATGTACGCTGCTTATTGGCTAAGAAAAATACTGTACAATACACTGTACGGTATACCCAAGTCAACCACCAACGAGACATTTAAATAAACACCTGAGAATTCTTTTATATTTCTTAATATTGAGGATAAAATAAGGAAATGATACTGGCTGTAAGCAGCCAAGGATACAAAATTGAAAACAGTTACATGAAAAGAAAAACAATTTTAAACAGTTTCTTAAAATAGATTGCCACATTATATTTCACGGGTTCTTACTTGCCACAATGCATTTGAAGTCAACACTGATTAATCATATTTTTTTTTATCACTGGATGTGATGGAAGAAATTTTGTCCTGTGTTGTGCTGTACTTATCTGCCTGTACATTGATGTAATTGTTAATGCTTTTTTAATGTTAAGCATTGAATACAATACAGTCTGATGTCTGAAATCACTGTTTTGCTATGGGAAAACATCTAGCACCAGAAATCAGAAAAGAAAGCAAATGGCTAAAATTTAAGGGCTAATAAAAACCATGACCAGAAATCACTGATAGTGTGCATCATTTTTGTAAATGATTAAATTATCATCAATTTCTATGATAAATGCAAGAGTCTTATAAATATACTGTGTAGACATGCATTTCATTCTTAATAGTAATAGCATTATGGGTAGCAATGTCATTTAAGAGTACAGAATGCTTAAAAGTTCAAACTATTTTGTTAATTTCTGTATGAGAATTTTGTGTTGGTAATGTCATGATCATGCCACTGAAGTGATTTTCTACTCACCTAGGTCCAAAATAAAGATTTCAGTTTGTGGAAAAGGTTTTGTTTTAAGTACACTGCACTGTAAAAGTGACTTGGCACAAACTTAGCAGTAATCTAAAAGAGCAACTGGAGACAAATGGTGTTTAAATATCAACACAGGTCATGAGCAGACAGTAGAACAAACTGCTAATCACCAAGCACCGATGTCTGATTCTGTGGGTCAAACTGCTCAAAGAAGGGGGATGGAACACGGTTTATAGAGAAACTGTAATAAAACCTGACAGGTTAAATACACTAAATGAATATGTAACTCTTTCAATAACAAAGGCAACTGCATTCAACAGAGTGTTTGTAAAATTCAGGACATTGTGGACAAATGCAATTGATGCAAATGCATTGATTATCTATTGTGGATTCTCCAAGGCTTGTGTCTGTGTACAGCTGTAAAGTGGTGTTAATGCTACTGGACAATGCAAAGCGAACTGCTAATTAAAAAGGTTTTTACAGTAGAAAGCACAGTACCAGAGGACATAATATCGGCAAATACCTGAAGGAGTTCCAGTTCAAGAATTTGTACCTTTATTAAGGTGTGGCCTGTTCTCACTGGTTCCGTTACTGTACAGTTCCATCATGTGTGCAGCCACACCACAGGATCTGCCAGTATGCAGGGCGTTGTAAGGAAAGCTGGTCGAGCCAAAGTCTGCTGACGAACTTCCTGACACATACACAATTTTGACACATTTCATGTTAGGATACCAGGGATGTTGGGACTCTTTTATATTTCCCTTTTGCGGCTTTCTCCACAATCACCTAGCAGTCTTTTTAAGTTTAACAGCAACTGTGTTGGCTACATAAAAATAAAGAGAGTGGTCCTCATATATACAGCTAACGTGCTGCAATGTGTTTAAACATAACGAGTCAGGTACAAAGTGTAACGCACCAGAGTACTTCAGGTTTCATCTCACACGCATGTTGAGGACTCATTGTCCCTAGCTGTCCCCATCACCAGCACTCAGTCCTTCAGACCATTTGTGGGACTGCCTGGAGATCTGCCCAAGACAGCGTCTTCCGCCTCCGTCAACCCGGCGTGAATTGGAGGAATTCCTCGCAGACGATGGCTGCCAGAACAGCTCCTGGTTCTGCAAAACGGATCCAGATCTTTGTTAGCGCAGCGCCTTGCCGTATTCACACAGCCCTGGCTTGTCAAGGTGTCCCATAAAATTAATATAATCTGTGCCTGTTTGCTTCGTGCGCCGTGTTTTATACATACAAACACGTAGCGTTCGATGTTTATTACACCATTTGCCTCCTTTCACTACTGTATGTGCTTGCTGTAAGAGTTTGGGAGTATGCTTGGGATGAGTTATGTCCACTCGCCAATGGTGCGATGGCAGAAGAACCTTGAAATCCCATCTGTAGTCCGACGCTCACCTTGCCCGCGCACCGACGATAAATACAAATCTAGGCGGCATAACGTTTCGCAACACTAGCTGTCGCTGGAGGAAGACGCCTAGCTGTCCACTCCGATAAAGCTAACAACGGCAACAGATTAACATTTAATATACGATGGGAAAAGTTCATTTCTCCGCAGAAACTCCGGGTTGCCTAAGCTGATAATTAGTTTTCGTACGACTTAAATCACCAGCGTGCGCTCACAGCTGATGTGGTGGAACTGCGCCGAGGCGGAGTGTAAACCATCTCTTTGGCAGCCAGAGGACACCGGTCCAGGTGTGAGCATGCAAGTTACCTGCTTCTGAGAGTCAAATACGGCTGCTGTATAATTAAAGGCCTTCTGGCCCATTACGTGCAATACCAGTCGACCTTAGCCAGCTCAAAAACCTTTTCGTCCCGTCGTTCTCTCATAACGTTTGCATTTTCTTTAACAAAACTTTTACTATTCACAAAGCAGTTTTTATAATGTATATTCTAATACAGGATAGGATTTAGCTTTCTTGGCAGGGTATCTGGAAACTTGCAATTTACACACACAATATACTCACAACTATCTAATGATTATGTATACTTTATATAAAATCTGTTGCAAATATACTAACACAGAAATCCACAGAAGTATTTCAAACAAGTAATAGTAATTTGCCGCCACCCTTATGTACGCTTATATGGTCTGTGTGTGTGTATACACACACACACACACACATTATATATACATACAGTGTATTTTATATATACCCATGTTAACATTTGGCATAGTGTTGTAAACGTAGGCACTGGGTTTGTTGGCACCTGATGGTTTGAAAGGAACAGATGAACTGTGAGATGAGATCCTGGGTGAGAAAAGACAGAAAAAAAGGAAGCCACGGAGTGTGCTCGTCTTCGAGTTTGAAGCGCTGGGCTGTATTGGAGCGGTCTCCACCATGTGGGCTGCCTGTGGCTCTCACACCTTCTGTTCCCCCTGACACCCTTCTCTCTCCTGACCACTTCATCTTGACTTTTGGCCACCAGTCCTGGCCTGCAGAAGCACTTGTCACCATGGACAGCGGGCCCCACAAATACGCCTTTAAACCTCATCGCGTCTATTGTAAAAAAAAAAAAAAAAAAACGCCCGTCCATTCTTTCTGCTCTTTTTCGTGTATTGATTCCAACCGCTTTTTATTTTTTATTTTATTATTATTTTATGGAAGGTGTTTATTTGTGTTGCGGGCAACCTTGCCAGAATCAGAATGTTGAGTTTTGCAGACAGTTTCCAACAAAGTGAGCACGTGGGTGCAGGTTACCTCCTCCGAGGACTGCCTCCCCTGTTTCGCTGGGAACCTCATCAATATGGGCTGCGTGTTCTCAACATCCGTCTCATCAGCGGGAGTTCTGCAGTTCCAGCCACACAACATTGCTTCTCAAGAGTATTTAGTTCTTGGAAAGGCTCTGCGCAAATGGTCAGCCGCTACAGAAACGGCACAGGCCTTTTTACTCATTTAAAAAAATTGAGAACATTTTTAAAAATTGTAACAGCACAAGAACGCTTGCCTATTTTATTAGCTAAAAGGTGTATTTTTTCTTTATTTTAACCAAAGCTTGTTAATGAATTTTAGCAAACTTGTTTTATTTGGAGACATTGCAGAAGCATTTACAACTGAATTACTTTCACAATGTTGTGGGAGAGAAAATGGATTACAATGTTTTTTTTTCCTTTTTTCTGTGGGTCCATCTAACACAGCACAATCATTATCCTTAAATGGTCATAAACCAGAAATCATGAAGACCCCAAATCTAGATCTTTAACCTTGTATATTTTGCACTGGAGGCAGATTTATGTGTTGTGTTACATCACCAGCTGAAGTTGTAGCTGATTGCAGAGTTGGGACGCCACTCTATGAGTATCAATGAGCTGATTGGATGTATGGCATAATGATGATCATAGATAATTATGTCTGATCATGCTGTCATGTGTGCACTGATACAAAGCAAGGTTTTCAGACAAATTGTGAGATTTGGTTAAAATTGGGCAACTGGAAATCAACTACAAATAATAATAATAATTATTATGATTATTATAATTATTGATTGTATTGTTTAATTGGATATTCAGATGTTCAAATCAAAAGGAGAGCAGTAAACTTAATCTTATAAACTGAAAATGAATCACAGCTAACATGCTCAGAGGAAATTTCTACTGGTAATGGTGAAATGCACTCGGTTCTTCTAAGTTTCCCAGAACAGCAGCCGTGTGTCTAACGCAGACCCTGTGCGACCGCACGCTCGGTGTTGGTCCTCACCTTGAATTTCAATGACTCACTGAACGAGAATAGAGCCATTTCTTTTAACATCATCTTGTTTCAGCTCTGCTTTGTAGTCTAATGTAGCCATTACAGTGATGTATGGCTGAAGTTGGTTTGGGGAGTATAAGCACAGAGTACTCAAGGCTTCTGCTCTCCTCTTAAATCTCAATCAACTTCAAACTAGGATTTGGCAGCGGTCTGCAATATGTGGGGGAAAAAAAACGTGTTCAGGGGATTATGGGTCTGAACTCATGGAGGCATATTGGTGGAGTACCCTTCAGCAGTGCACTCCGTGTGAATTATTTCAGTAAATCTTCCCATGTCAAAACGGGGAGAACATAAAACTGTAAACCCATGTAATTTATTAACAAGAATTGCCATCACCTAGTACAAATAGACACTCTCACTGTACAAATGTTTGTTTCCCTACAATTAATTTTCTAGTTTTGAAATATGCTCTTAGATGAAATTATACTGTTTATTGTATACATCATCATGAAGAGAGAAGTGATTTTTATTTAGAAATACATGTTACTTGCTTATGTCGAGAGATGTTTATTTTCCACTTGGTATTAGAACTTTGCAGAAAAACACCTGTCACTGGAAGTCTACAGGAAGTGCAAATTAATACCTGTCATCATGGTTGTATTGTATCAATTAATGATGTCATTTGTTCAAATATAACCAAAAGCACATATTCAGTTCAGCACAACCAATACAGACTTCTTATGCTTACACACCAGAATGCATATATATAAGGACACTTTTCTGTGTAACAGTTTAAGGTGATAAACCCCAGGGGATTTGGGGGGTTGGCAGGGCAGTTGTTCCCAATTTTTTTTTTCCTCCACACATCTATCCTGGGAGATTTTACATTCCCCTCCTCTACTGCCTTTTCACACTCATTAGTGACAAATATACGGCATTAATTAGCCTCACTGTAATATGGTTGCTATGTTAATTATTGTTGTTACATATTATGTTAAGTGGTTCAGGGCAACGGAGAATTGTTCTTGAAAAATTTAATTGAGCTTAATTTAATTGAAGCAAAACTTTGGCTGAATGGACCATGACCATTTCACTAGCTAGTAATCTACTTGTGTTGTGTGCTAAACACAAACATTATTCAATGAAAGTTTAATTCTACAATAAACAGAAAAAAAAGATTATTCTGTGGATTGAACCTGAGATGGGAGCGCTGTAACCTCACAGCTCAGTGTCACTTCACAGATATAGAATGCAAGTCACACTGATGAAGACGTTTCACATAAATGCAGGTCATAATTTATGAACACAAAATCGTCCGAGTCTCAGCTTCAGGAATAGCCTATTTAACTAGTGTCTGTCCTCCTGATGCTTCTGATGGTCAGATCTTTGCTTAAATGCTTTTGTTGTAATGTTTAACCCTGTGAGGAGCAAATCCCTGAAAGGGTCACCAGTTCTGGTGACTTGCACGGCACTGCAATAAAAAATATATGTATTAGAAACAATTTACAAACATTACTGTTGTTCTCTCTCTGTAATAGTTCGCAAAAAAAATCAAGATTAAGGCTAGCGATTTCAGTCTTAGTGCTGGTGAGGGTCGCAGGGAAGCCTGGAGCCCATCCCAGAGCACATAGGGCGCAGGGCAGGAGACACCCAGGGCGGTGCGCCAACCCACCACAGGGCTAGCGATTTTTTGAAGTCAAATATGTAATGGTATTTGTATTTGCTGTTTGAACGATGAGATGATCCTTAGAGTACCTTCGCACTAAGAGCAAAGAAGTCTTTCAAGAATGATACAAAATGCCACCTTTCTGATGAACCGTGACTCCTAATTTGTCTAATTCAAGCACAATATGTGAAATGCCTTTTCCTCACACTGATTTACAGTGTATCTAAATAAGATTGCAAGATGAAGAGGTATGTTGTCTGCTATAACCAGATGGATGTAAGGAGCGATTAGAGGCAATTAAATCTCCCCCAGAACTAAATAACATTTTCATTAATGTGCATATTTTCCAGCTCATTAGAGGTATGGTGAGTGGAAGTAAATAGTCATCAATCTGAATTTCAGATTTAGAGACATGCATGCTTAGGAATCAAAACTGGGATCAAATCAAAGAGAGTGTGGAGGAAAGTGTAAAAAAAAAAGGCTGTTAAATAATTTTTAAGCACATCTGCGTGAATGGAATATGTTTTGGCAAGAAACATGTAAAAAAAATACGATTGAAATTAAATAATTTGTTTGCAGTTATCCGTGTCTGTAATTCACGGAGCTAATCGTTACCTGATGCTGAAATACATAGTTGCACCAAGCAAGTGTGATGTATACAGTTTTGTTTTAAATTTTCTTGTGTCTGTGGAACAATTCAGTCAGCCGTGTCTTCTGATGAACTCTTGTCTTTTGCATGAAAAGCATATTGGGGGAGCATCGGCCAGCTGTCACTTTCTTTTGCCGTCTGCTGTCATTGTCCTCAGGCACCACCCTGCCTTATGGCTGGGCCGGCTGGGAAGGGCGGGGTGGGTGGGTGGGTGTGTGTGTGTGTGGGGGGGGTAAAGCCGTAACCAAAGTTGTCTTTTCCAAAGGAGGGGCCACTTAGAGGAAAAAGTAGCCTCACCCTGTTTTCCAGCAGTGAGAATTTGAGGTGCTCTTTGCCTATCTTGCCGTTTATGCCATCACCCCATGGACTCTGCTGGCCCACGTTTCAAGCTCTGAATATCGATGGGGTTGGGATGGGGGTGGTGGTGGTGGTGGTGGGGGGGGGTACGGTTGTGCTGTTTTCTGAGATGAAGGCTTGGACTTCCCCGATCTTGGAGTGGTTGGTGTAACAGACTAGTCATCTGTAAAAATTGTCACAGCTTTAGGAATGCAAAGGTGTAAAGACCCAATTACCATCATAGATAGACAACTAAACTGACTGCGTTTTAAAATTATGGTAAAAATGGAGCTGAAATGTGAAGTGTGAGTGTGTGTGAGTGTGTGTGTGGATATGTACTGCATTTATTTTATTTATGCATGTTTTAAGAAACAGACAGCTCCAATGGTCCTCACTGGTCAATTCAGCATTGCCACAGCGTGTAAAATAATTATATGCCATCGTTAAACCTTGGCACAGATGATATCCCTGTGCACATAAGCAAAGCATAAACATATATACACACATCGCTAAGAATTTACAAAGTGCCTCGCACCATATATATGAATCACTGCTTCCACAGCTCCACTGTGCAAAAACGGTCACATTTATAGGCACAAATAATGTCCATTAGTGCAGATAATCAGCAGTGCAAATGACACCACAAATACTTAATCGAAGACATGAAGAAAATCACTGTGCAAATCTAAAAAACCGGTGTCTATATACTGTAATTGTACAAATAACATGAGAATGTTCAAATTAGCACAAATTAAGAAACTAGATGTTACCACCGAAGTGATGTTCATATGTTGTACATCTGATCAATCTTTGTGGTTCTGCTTGAGTTAAAATGAGTTTTCTTTATTGCTTAACAATAGCTTTTGTGCAGGTACTATTAATAAATCTAATCATGAAAATAATTTCCATGAAAAGGTGTCATGAATCTCATTTTAAAAGTTAAGTCTACTGCATGTCCTCCCTCATTTTGCTGTTAAATCAGAGCTAAGTTTCTCTAAGCTTTGGGGGGGGGGGGGGGGGGGGGGGGGGGGGGGGGGGGGGGGGGGGGGGGGGGGGGGGG
>JABJVR010000095.1:4474246-4518906 GCA_025773905.1 Chitala chitala | reverse complement strand
TATAGACACACGTACATCATACACACAGTAACGCTGTATATAACTGATAAGTAGCTTCCACTACATAACCACCAGCCAGAAGCCTTAAAGCTGCAACAGAGCTGGTTAAGGAAAATATCTATTAACAGGCACAAAGCAAACGAGACGGTGTGACATCATTCTCCCCATCAAACAAAATGTATTCAAAATCATGCAGCGGGTCCACCCTGAGCTATATGCAAATGCCCCCTTTTTTTTCCAGTTTCCTCGTTAAATGTGCGGCACTTGCCAAAGATGCGGCTCATCCAAAGTCATTTGCGGCGCGGGCCATTACCATCGCCACTCCTGGTGATGAATTCCCTGGGACGGCGGCGGCGCCGGGTCCACGGCAGCCCACCCTCCTAATGACATTCTGCTCCTGTTGGCAACGCTGCCTGTCAGATAACTCAACCCCAGCGCTCCACCTTCCTGAAGAGGGTGTGCGGTGCTTTGTAAGCGAAATAACTGAAAGGGAAGCAGCGAGGTCAGAGCAGGACAGGGGACAGGAGACCTGGGGGGGTTGGGGGGTTGTGTGATAGAGCCATTGAAATTGCCCCCTCAGACTAAGCTGCTGTTATACAGGACGTTCCCCCAGAGGACTCGGAATACGGAATGAGCGAATGGAGAGCGACTATAGCACAAACCACAAAACTGAGACTTTGAAGGTTCTACCTTCCAGCAGTTTAATACAGAATGTAAAAAGGGTGAGGGGGGAGCTCTTAACACTGGCTAAATGTTCCAGACCCATTTTCTCAGTGAAGCTGCAAGTGGAAATGTGTGTCTAGTTAATGCATTGTCCACCGCTCTTACAGTATTTACATAATGTAATGTTATTGTATATATTATAATTCTCGTACTTATAGGTCCACCTGAACTTCTCAGAAAATCAGTATTAGTGAGGAACGCAACATGTTCTTGTAGATATGCTAATTTGATATGTATGCTGAAATTACTTTCTTGACCTTGGATGAAGCTCATAAATACTTGTATCATGCACAAGATAGTAAGAAGCTGTAGTTTCCTTCCATGAATAATTTTACATATATATTTGACAACGATCATAACTGTTTTATTGGCAGTGTGGTGACAAACATTTTTCAGATCATTCTTTTAACTCAAGGCGTGTTTTAACAAGTTGGCCTTCACTCACCGTTCTGGAAAGTGTGAACAATTTTTTTTCCAACAACTAACAACCTCAGCTCTCAGACAGACGGGCAAATTATTTCAATTATGGGAATAATTTGCTCAGTCAAGTATGTAAGTTGTTAGGGCAAAACAGAGATGTGCACTCACAGACAGGCCTCAGTAAGAGCAGCGATGGCCCTGGATCTAGCAGAAACATGTTCCCTTACTAAAGACCTGCAGCTTTCCTCACAGCAGTTTGACATAAAAGGTGATACAAAACCTGAACAAAGGGTTTAACATGAGATGTTTCCAAGTGCTGTACTCTGAACCTCCATCATTTTGAGATTTGTATTATGAGTATAAGAAATAAATTTTAGATGTAAACAAATAAATACATTATAATTTTATATATATATATATATATATATATATATATATATATAAAGGGGCACCTTACATTCCAATCAATTCCACCACCAATCCCTGCAGTGGCATCCCTATGGATGAATGGTGCCCCTAGCATCTGCCTATACGGCCTATGCCCAGGGTCAATTTTCAATAGTAGTACTAGTAGTATTAGTAATAGTAGTAAAATTTGTAGTAGTGGTACTATTAATATTCTTATTACAAGCTAGAACAACATAAAACTAAAAAGCAAATGTTTTTATGAGTGCTGGAGTCATACTTCAATGAGAGGATGCATGAAACATTGTTATAACATTGGTTGCCTCTTTGGCAAATACGTTGACCTTCCAGGTAAGAACACTAGGATCCAAGGACTGGCAAAGGTGACACTTTTGCCTTTCCACTGGGCACTGTTACCAGGCACAGCAGCAAAACCTTCCTTGCTCTTGAAATCCGTGGCCAGGTGGGGACTGTTATCCTAACAACCCGGAGCTCTTGTGCATTATTTGCTGATAGATATAAACAGCTGTTATTCTTGGTAATGGAAAGCAATTTGAAACATCTGCACAGTTGGCCATGAGCGATGCTTCCAAATCACACAGCTCCCAGGTGCACTGGGAGATAATTACATCATCAGGACAGCGCCGCGGCTTTGGGACTAGTACTGATCTGTGAAGAGCGAGAGGCAGCAAGACCACAGTGTTGCACAACACAAGCCCTCAGCACGGCACAGTCCTTTAACACAGCTGAGCACAGCACAAGCCCTCAGCACGGCACAGTCCTTTAACACATCTGAGCACAGCAGAAGCCCTCAGCACGGCACAGTCCTTTAACACATCTGAGCACAGCAGAAGCCCTCAGCACGGCACAGTCTTTTAACACAGCTGAGCACAGCATAAGACTACAGCACAGCCGAGGACTTCAGCACAGCTGAAAAAACAATCTCTAAATTAGAATAATACTAAGAAAAAAATATAATAATAATAATACAGTATCTTTTAAAGTTTGTTTTGTTTCAGATGTTTGCCATTGAGCTGGCACAAGAAATCAGTGTTTTTACAAATTACAGCAATTATGAAAGAGGCTTTTGGCAAAAAATCTTTTTTGACCATATAACAGCATAATGTTGAAAATGTCTGAAAACCTCAAAAATATTAATTTATGAATTAATCAGATGAAGACAAGACATATGTTTATTTGTGCCAATTCTTGCAAGTTGAAAGACAAAAATGTGCCCTTTTTATTTTAGAAAAAAAAAGATTTATGAAACTTGTGCTGTTAATGTACTTTCTGTGTAAGATATTATGGTGCATCTTTTAAACAGAAGTGCCATTTTTTATTTTTTTGACTACCAGCCCCGGAAAGAGCTCTCACAGCACACGCACACGCACACGCATACATACACATACATATACATGGTCTGCAGAGTGTTTACAGACCTTGGTGAAACATGAACTGCATGTTTTTGAACTGCGGAGGGAGACCTATGTGGACTTGTTTGGGGATCCGGGGGGGGTCACACCACCCTGACAGCCTACTGCCTCACTGTGTTACTGCATTTCAATGGTTTGATGTTCAGCAAAACACAAAACAGTTTTACAAACTGCTACATTTACTACATTTCGCCAATACGCCCCAAAGTCATGTCGTCACTGTGCCACAAAATTGACAATTTAAAAATAAAGAAATAAAAAATAAGAATAAATAAATAATCTGAGAGAAAGGACTGAGCACAGTTCACAACGTGTTAACAGACTGTTCTATGAGCTGTTAGAAAGCATTCAAACCTGCACCCTGTATTATTACAATACAACAGTGTATTACAAAAATAATCAGTCATCTTACACTTGTCTGTCAAAACCACGAGTGTGGGTGTAATCGCTTAAGTAAAGCCTTTCTGAGAAGGACAGACCTCTTGGTTGTGGGTCAAGACCAAGAGTGGACAGTGCTTGGAAATTAACAGCAAGAAGAAAGGGAAAGGTAAATTGCTCATGTACTTCATCCAAAAATACTCCTCAGTAGCTCCAGTTACAGAGGCCTTGTTTCTATAGCAGACATGTCAGCAGTGATGGAACAGACCAGTAGAGGGTGGTCTGTACCTGACTACTCGGTAATGTTTTCACAAGGGGCACCGGAGAAAACAGAAAAACACGTGTCTGCCTTTGATTTGCTGAAGTTTCAGCCACTGGTTTGGTTTCCAGAGGTCTTTCGTTCCGTCAGTTAGAGACGGATGTAACTGAACAGAAAGGCCTTTGTAAAAATTCACTCTGCCGCCTAAAAACAAGAAGTGTAACAGGACTCTGTGCTTTTTAATGTTATCGTTGCTTGCAGATTAGCAAACATCAGGGCAAATCATTTTTGTTTTGGAAAAGACAAAATAATGATTACTTTAGCATGCTGTGATAATTTTGCAGGTGTTTAAAGTTTCAAACAGAAGCATCAGTGATTGTATTATTTGAAAGGGAGTGATTTAAAACACCAAATTGGACCAAATTTTTTAGTCTGGATTTGTACTTCAGTATTACTAAAATATACCTTACTTTTTTTTGGATTCCATAAGGCTCAACAGCTTCAGAAGTCAGTAATCTGGAACAATGTCATACTTTCTTCTATTCTACAGAGGACAGTGTCCTCCCCTCCCCCACTTGGCCACTCCATGGTTAATTTATCACAGAATGTCAGCTGCAACACCTTCCACCCAGTTCAGTCCTTTGTCTTATATTTTCTCAGTTTGCGTTATGTAAGAGACCTTTATGCATTCACACATATGCACGCATGAAGACACCTCCTCCCCGGACTGTTTGCGGCGGCGGGAGGTGACCGGGTAACCTTGTGTACATGCGCTGAAAGAGCAGCCAAGGGGGGGAAAAGTTCAGGTTAACAGCATGGTGAGGCTGGAGTCAGTGGGAGCGGAATACCTACAGGCGCAAAGTGCTACTGGGCAGTTAGCGGAGCCCTCACCAAATCTTACAGTCTCAGCTCTGACGTACAGGTCTAAATATAAATTATCTAGTCATTGTTACCTAATGATTTACACTGACCAGCTGTTTACTAAATACTCAGATCATTACAGTTTAATGTAAGTTACAAGGTAAGAAAATAACGTTTTGTTAAAGGCGCCTAATTTAAAAAGTGTGAAATAATGATACAAAATACCTGGATGTTCCTGATTTAACAATAATGCAATTTATTAAACTGTTTTTGTACACTTCAGAGAATATCTTAACGTTATTGCATATCAGCATATGTTAAAATACGTATAAGCAATATTATACCAGTGCATTCTATTTAGCAGAATCCGTGAATTTGACAGAATGAAACGAGATACTGTTTCACCAAACGGAATGGTAAAATAAAATGCATTTCCTCAGATGAGTTTGCACTGCTTTTAAATAATGAAATATTCCTTTGAATTCATTTTAAAAATTGCAGTTACCTCAACAGCGGTTTTCTGTAATCTCCTGACTTTAGACCCAATGTCACTAAAGTATATGTATTGAGATCTCCATTTAATAACATATTAGGATTATATGTTGAATACAGTTCTGGAATTAATAGACAGGATAAGCATATCTGTTAGATTTTTTTTCCTTCTGAATACTGGATTAAAATGCAACAGTTGACTGCGAAGCAACTCGGTAGCAGGAATTAGGAAAGACATCTGCAACGCCATCAATCAGTCTGATTACACCCGGTGACCTGTAATGTAAACTGCGCTCTCCCCGGCGTCGGTTACACTTTTGTTTCAAATAAAGATACACAGATATGTAATTTGTGCATGCTCCCTAAACGGCGGTAATAACCTGAAATGAATAATTTGCAAGTGCAAAATAAATTCTGCGCGTTCAGTGTTTTTGTCACAATATTTATCTGCAACGGAAGCATCCAAAAAAGGAGGGAGCAAGCAGGGAAAAACAAAAATGAAACGAAAGGTTATAATCACAGAGTATGCCATATACGAAAAATTAATTTATACTATAAAAGATGGATCTTTTAATCTGTCATTTTGTGATTAATTTGTGACACAGAAACCCAAATGTTAGACGTGGTACACTTCCTAAAACACCATACCGTCAGGACTCTTTTGGCCAGATCAATGTTATGAACAATCACAAACACCAACAGGCTGTAGACAGGGCGTCTAAAACAAAAACGTACCCATTGTCTGGTCTCAATACCAGACAAAACATGGCAAAGAATTTAAAATGAATGCCAGACAAAACAAAAGACAATCGTATAATTATTGTGCAGGAGTATGCTTAATCGATTCTTATTCCATTCGAAACACATATGCCCTCATAACACTTGCGCTAGAAATTAATCTCTCCAGTATCTAAACAGGCAGAAAACATGTTAGTAAATGAGCATTTCACCTTAAAGTGGGGATCAAATAAATTATGGTCAGGAAATTTACCTCTCTTAATTTATGAGGTCGCTCTGATAACAGCTCTGGTATTTTGATTTAGTGCATTAGATTTAAACACTTTAATAACTGCTCATAGCTCCTGTTAGTCTTTTTCCCCCCTTTTCACAGGAGTTTCCTGCTGTCGTCTTACGAAGACACACTCTCAGGCCCATGAGGTTTTCCTCAGTGATTTTTACGCAGCTTTCGTTCAGCAACATTGTCCTAAAAGGGCAAGACAAAAGAGAGCAGAGTCAGTTAGAAAAAGAGAGCGAGAGCATTTGAAAATACACCGGATATATCGTACATTTTCTTATTTCATCTGTTTTTATCAGGCACACTAATGCATAAACATTTAAGTGCATTATCAGATCATACACAATCTTAGGCAGCGGAACAAGCTCCTGTTATTCCTACATTGTAAGTAAATAAACATCAGCACACTCTAAACTGAAAGGCATCACCTTTGTTGTGAAGCATTTGAGCACACTCATGTTTTTCATCCACCTATTATCAATATTCATTGGAATATGATTTCATTTAATCGCTCTGCCCTCAGGTATCAAATAAAAGATTATTTTTTTTGTCTCGGAAAAAACAGCCCGATAACCATTTGAATAAAGAGCGGAGGCACTGCCAGTTTCTTAATTCAATGTATAGTGAAATGTATCCAAACAGATTTTGGTCAGAACACCAGGCCATGCCAAGGAGACATGTGTGATTCAGTGACAGCATGCCATCTCCACATGCATGTCTGCTTGTTGGTTGCAACACACCATTGTTCCTTAACACCCTCACAGGAAACACAGAGGCTGTGCTGTCCTTGGAATCCATACAGTTTTATTACTAAACATCAAGCTGTTTCATCTCCAGCCCTCGCCAGCATATCTGCATTAAATAAAGAAATGACTAAATAAAAAATAAAATGAATTAATGACAAACGCACTTGCGCTGTAACTTCTCGGGATTCATTCCTCTGCTTTACCTTTACCTGTCTCTTCTTGTTGCATTTGCACGCGCCGGTTGCTCCTCGGTCTGCCATGTCATTGTCTTGTCTGAAATAATGGGCAGAAGTGTGGTTAAAAACCTTTACGTTGCAGCTGTCAGTCTCTGGAAGGCTCGCTGTTGGACCCTTAGGTAACAAACGTATCATTAACTGTTCCATATTCTCTTATACGACTGGACAGTGTCTGAAGTTGTGTTTGCTTAGCAATGGGTAAACAAAACAATTTGCTGGCCTTTCATCAAAATATAAATACACACCCGTAAGGGTTAGTACGATTTTAAGACATCAAATGAAATTCCAGTATGACTCCATTGGGGTGCGTTTGGAGATTACTTATATATTCTTACTGCAGAAGATTTCAAAGAACATGAACTTATCTTATTTTCACAATAATTTTTTAGACTGGCAGATGTTTGAGGAAGCTTTTAAATGTTTTAAATGTAAACCAGAAAGCAAAACATAGATGTTAGTAATGCAGGGATTTTCCTGTCAAGCCTCCAGCTATTATTAAAAAGCAGATTACGTGTCAGCAGACCAGGAGGTCTTACACCATTTATGTCTGTATTAATCAAGGGGAATAATAAAATTCTCTAATGCAGATTTTATTGATGAGATAACTCAAGGATATTAACATGTGGGGTATCTTTGGGGAACAGCATATGGCAGAATGCACAGCAAAAGATTCCAGAGAGTTAAATAAACACCACGGATTCGTTAATAAGACAGTCCCGTTAAAGATGCACCTTTCCTTTCTTGGTGCACCTGTGGTTCTCTGCCAGAAGTTCACAGATGATCACAGTCCACATCTGCTCAAATAAGATAAATAAGTGCTACCAACATTATGCCAGGAGTGTTAAATGGAGATGCAAAAAGGATTAATTACTACATATATGCGTTAATCTATGCAAAATTGGAGGGCTGAGTATATTTGAGAGTCACAAAACAGACTATAATGTTTTAATACATTCTCCTCACTTATAATGCCAAACTTTATCTCAAGTGTCACCAATGGATGAAGCTAATTTCTTCTTTATATGAGGCCACAGAAGTCGGCACATTTCATTTGTAATTGTAATGACATAAACATCAATCTGTCTAAAGTGTGGCTTACATGACTCTTTAACCTTTACTGCCCTGTTAAAGCAAGATACATGATTTTTATTAAAATATATATGCTATAAAATGTCATTTTGTGTAGGATGTGAAAGCCTGTAAAAAACGGATGCGTTATCTTGTGGAAAGCCCTGTGAAGGTTTTCGTGGAAATGTTAAAGATTTTAACATGACCCGGAACAACAGATTGAGTCATAAAGAGTAGTATAAAGGCTTTATTACTGTAGGACATTCCCTACATAATGGAAATATTTTACAATGGCTCCAGTTTATGGAGTCTATTATGGTTAACAAAAAAAAAACCTTTAGCAATGCATTATCAACTAAGAATTAAATTTTATCTGAATCTGACATACACAGAAACTCCTGACCTCCTGTTTACTGTTCAGTTTTACACCATGTTTCATCTTCTTGAAAACCATATGCTGTAGCTTGTCTGAAAGGTTGTCATGGTTGCAGCCCCAGGCAGTAGCCTTGTTACGTTGTTACAGCCCCAACCTTTGTGTTACTTGTTAAGTACTTCGGTGGTTCCTTGTTTAGGCAGTAGTTTGGGGCTTTTGCTGGTTCTTCGGTTTGGTCTCTGGTCAGTTTCTCTTTAGCAGTGCCTTGGCTCAATTCTGTCAGTTTGGCTGCTTTACTTACTTGTCACATGTAAGTTTGCATGTTAAAGTACAACATAAGTGCATCAGGGCTACAACCTCCTTATAATGAGGGAGGGAAAGTCAAGTGTGATCTTTGTCAAGTGCTCAGCGAACTCAAGAAAATATGGAGCATCAGTATTGTGCCTACAGCGCATCTGAACATGAAACATTATTGTCTTTACTTCATCCTAATCCAGCAAAAAAAAAGATTATGCATAGAGTCCATGCACAGGTAAAGGGTTAGAGGTGGGTGGTCACTGTGAACAGAAAAACAGGTGGAGAGGAGATTGGATGAGCGATCGCCATGCACAGGTAAAGGGTTAGAGATGGGTGGTCATTGTGAACAAGCAAGCAGATGTAGAAGGTAAGAGTCTGTAGCTGTTAGAAGACTGAACTTCAAGAAAAGGCTGCTAACATCGTGACCCACAATTAATCAAAATTACAGTAAGATACTTAAAACAATGATAATCACTTTCTACCCGTATGTCTTTACTGTCCTGGTCTGCATGATGTAAAGGACACTGTTTTTCTTACAAGAACTCCAAAAAAACATATACACAGTTTATCACCAAGACGACCTAGAGTTCAGTCAAAAAACTTGGGCATCAATCCCCTTTTCACAGGGACCTTTAGAGTTTGTGGACTTCTGAATATTGTTTCATCACCGTAACATTAAGAAAGGGTTTTGAGGCCTTCCCAAAGATCCAAAAAGTACCACTTAGATTCCTTTCAGGTAGGAGCTCACGCTGTTCTTTTCTTTTGAATGAGGTAGTGGCAAACAAGCCACCCACAGAAGGACAGTAACCGTACGATCCCTAGCAGATGTCTCAGATCTGACTGATGTGTATCTATGTGGTGAGACACTCACTGATGTTCTCACTGCGTGCGACATACGGATCTTTTGAACACGATGGAAACCATACTCATCTACCTCTGAAGCATCCTAGCTCAGCCGCCTGTAAAACCATTTGGGCACACCTGACACCCCCGTCATCTAAAATCTCTTTGGCATCGAGACGGCGAAAAAATCTTCAGCCACGGATACCGCTGGGCTCCTCTCGTTACTCCACTCAATGAAGACACGGAAAACACAGATGACAATGGCCATTGTACTCAGCCATTCCACAAATGGATCAATGGCCACATTCTAGTCAGGAAGTAATAGCAGCAATCTGGCACTGGTCAGGCAGAAAAAAGAAACGCCGGCGGTGGAAAAACAACACCAGCTTATGTAACCGTACATATTGCCAACGCATCCCACAGCTTTTCACAGATAGGAGCAAAACAGAGCTGAGAGACTCTTCATGTCTGCTGTTATCGAATGCTAACATAATTGTTCACGTTGTAAAGTAATTGATCAAATGATGAAACAGCTTGAATTTGGAAGAACTTGGAGGAAGACACAGATTAAATAAATCCCAGGCATGCTATGCATGCTGAATGTGAATTAGGATTCCTCTATTTTAAAGTTATCACAAAAGTGAAATACAAGAAAGCATTTCTATATTTAGCCTTTTAGAAATTGTATATATTTCAGTTTTTTCCCACCTATTTCAGTGTATTATAGTTGCTTTCTTTTTTTTACAGTTCACAAAGATGACATCACCATACTTTATCAGTATTTTTTTTCTGAAACGTGAAATTTTGGACTCTTTTTTTCCGGACATATAACTCACGATCGCTCACTGCAGTTTTTGAAGAACTTCTGAAACCTCGTGTACACCTATTTATTTTCACACACACGTGATATTGAGCGGATGTTAACAGTGGATTGCAACATGAAACGAAAACACTCTACACTGTCACTCATTTGTGTTAGGATAATTACAGCTACTTTTGTGGCAAATAAGCACATGCATCTTAAAAATGGCACCTTGTTGCAACAGACAAAGTGCTTAGTTTGGTGGTGTTAGACAATCCTGTATTTGAATAGCACCTTGCATTTTACATGAATTGGGTGGATCATGAATTTTCAGCGCCTTGTGGGTTATCTCTATATCACATATACTGACAAAAATGGCTTAATTGCAAGGGGATAAATTTCCCCACCACAGCAAACCCAGAAGTTTGAGCCCACAGACATGCTGTGGGACTCCAACCCAAGGGAAGCCCCCCCACTAAGTGTTAAAAATACAGCAGTACCGAAAGTTTACAAAGCGAATTCTTATTATATATTATTCATTTCCCAACCAAAGAATTTACAAGAGATAAAATTTTGCAATATTAATTATATGTCGTAAAGAGCTACTGTTAAATGTGCTTTAAATTTTATGATGATGGAATGTCATAACAACACCAGCTGTTATATCATGGCATGAGTTGTTACAAACACCACAGACATTATTACTAATATTATTATTATTTGTATTGCTGTTGATTCTGTTATTACCAACAATACTAGCAGTAACGGTAACAGTATAGAAAAATTTTAAATATAATATAGCAAATTTACTCACTCCTGCTTGTGTGAAATCTCAGATATATTGAAAATGAAAAATAATAAATTTTCTGACTGAGCAAGTTTATAAATGTTTCTTTCAGTCATTTGTGTTCCATGACTGTGAATAGAATCATCCATTACGTATTAAATTTAGTAGGAAATAAGGGACTTGAAATATATAGTTCTGGTTGTTAATGTAGTTATAAAATTGTAATACCTATAACATTAATTTTCTTTAATAATGGATTTTATTATATCTCTTAAGAAATAGTTTTAAGACACAAATTGGTACCAAAGTAAATATTATTGATATACTATATATGACACAATACTATATTTTAATAAAATAAACTTAAAAAAGAAAATATATCTAAATTCAAATAGTGTGTATCTAAGGTTATTATTATTATTATTATTATTATTATTGTTGTTGTTTTAATGATTCAGTTGTATGACCAACATACATCTTTGAACATACATCACGAACAACCTGTAAATATAATCCTCTCAAACTGGTCATATCATTTATTAGACAGACATTACTGAAAAATCCTGCAGTGATTCAGACGTCAATTTGATGAAATTAATCAGAACAACTCATGGGTTTGAAATTTAAGGCGTTCTGAAAAGCAGCCTACTAAGATTTATTTTCAGGCTACATTTCTTTTCTGTTAGACCGAATGGTTGAGAAAATCATACAACTGTTAGGAATAAAACAATAATCTGTTTCATGAAAGCATTCCACTCATATAGCCATCAGAATTAAGAAAACACAGCGTAGAGCGACTTGTTACAGCTGAACATTGTATTGTGTGTTGAAAAACAGTGCAATTTTTAGAGGTAAAAAAAATATTACTTAGAAGATACTGAAGAAGGAAACAGAAAAGTTTGGTAAATACATTTTCATCTTATCAGTCTGACGCTGGCAAATGAATTTTAAATGATTTACTCATTTAAAAATCATGAACAGAAAGTAGACTAAAGCTATTCTGATGTGCTAGCCAGGGCTTATGTTTGTCAGTTTTACATTCCAGGCTCAGACATAACGCTGGACGCTAACTGATTTACACTGAAACAACTACACTCCACAAATGTGAGAAACTGAGGTATTTTGATTTAAAAATTCACAAACTTTGTCTAATGCCAAAATCCTCAGATTGACCACAAATACGAAATGTTTGTATACTTTTAATAATACAAATATTTAACCCTTCATGCCATTCGACCTCAACTTCCTTAGAATTTAAACCATCTGCTTCGTGCAGAAATGGAAGCAAATGTTACATTCAAAGGTATGCCTGGTACTGTGAATTTAATTAAAGCCACTGCAGCTGTTCTATGTTAAAATCAGCCTTTCCCTGGTTTCTTTTTTAACGTGTTACCTCCCTAACAGACAACATAACAAAATGTCTCTTTTAGACTAGCAATGTATCCATGACTTTAATCTCAGACGCCACTAATCCCAGTCAACGAGAGCTTGAACATTCAGCAAATTAATATCTGCTAAATAATACAAAATATGGGGGGGGGGACCTCATTGGCATTTTCCACTGAAATTATTAGGAGTTCACACAGTAGAAAAGCATAAATGCAACCTGATGGTGATTTGCAAGTTAGTGATTCTTAAGAATGATTAATTCATACTGAGAAATTGTTTATTTGGTCAGTTAGAGATCAGGAAAAGAGTTGTAGTTGAGATAATTCTTTATGTTACAGCATTAAGTGTTTGTGTTATTTTATATTTCTCTCCCTGATCAAAGTAACGTGACAAAAGTGCAAGGTTGCCCTCCTTACTTATAGACACTAACAGACCTCTTGACCTCAGAACAGCAAACAAATTGAAACCAAAGCCCAGAAAGTCTTGTGTTTAAAGGAAAATCATAATAATTAAACAAAAAAAACTTTATTCCAAAAAAGTAATGAAAAGCCAAGAGTGGTCATTGTTTGATTTATAACGTCACCTCCCGAACTGAAGTGGTCGCAGCACAATAAAATCGGGTGTAACAACTTGATGACTTCCTGCCTTCATGTAAGTCTTACTGTCCCATCCCACATTCACGTAGCTCTTACTGTCCCGTCCCACATTCATGTAGCTCTTACTGTCCCGTCCCACATTCACGTAGCTCTTACTGTCCCGTCCCACATTCATGTAGCTCTTACTGTCCCGTCCCACATTCATGTAGCTCTTACTGTCCTGTCTCTTGCGTAATTCGCTCATGTTACTCGTCAATCTGCTAATTTCTTCTTTTCTTACATTTCTTTGCAAAGCGTTGTTTTTGCAGACACTGCCCACATTTTGTCTTCCTCCAGCTCACAGATCAGTTGTACAATATGTCCTGCCCTGACATTTACTCTGATGACCAGATATCACCTTTCAAGTGACCTCTTTAAGAACCCCCCCAACTCTGCCTCTGCATTATCATCAGCTTTTCTACACTCCGCTACCAAGGTTAAAGATGCCCCCACCATTCCCCCCAACCGAAAACAAAGTCCCCTCTCCCAGTTTTTATACCTGTGTATCTCAGCAGGCACTGTTGGTGACCAGCCAGAGCTGACTGCTCCCCAGTATCAGTGGAGAAATGTGTGTGCTGCTCCTCACTTCTCCTGCTCGGGCATCTGTGTGAGCACTTGTGCTGTTCACCTGGGAGTTAGTGCTATGCAGCTGGGTGCTGGCTTTCTCTTCTCCCTTCTCCACCACGTGTTTGGCTGGCAATGTCTTTACCAAGGCCTCTTCTAGTTGTCTCTCTTTGCTGGCGGCTTGTTTTGCTCCGGACCCTAGTGCCAGTCTGTCTTCGAGTCTGTAGCTGCAAGTGGATCTAACGCTCTTACACAAACCTCTAGCAAGCAGCAGCCTGTAGTCTGGCTTCCGCAGATAAAGCAGCAGGGTGGGCATTGGGTTGATACCCTACCGTAGATGCACAACATCACTTCTTACTTTGTGCCAAGTTAACTTTGGAATTTTACAATTTTGCTTTTCAATATAGTATACTTTTAGTTATGACAACCATATTTTTCTGTTGATTTTCATTAGTTATTACACGTTCCCTGAATTTTCATTAAGAATTCTGTTAAATTTATATATATTTCTACATTCAACATGTGCATCTTTTTAAATAGTACTCTTTTTCTGAAAGCATAAAATTTTATAAGCCATTATACATAGCGCCCTAGCAAGTCTCCTTGAAAGATCTAAGTGTCATTTATAACACGCTGATTACAAGCGCTAGCAAGACACTGGATCAGGGCGGGATGTCTAACCATGAGCCACGTACTGGTAGGGGTCAGATGTCTGGATGCAGCCAGGGCTCCATTAGGTCACAACCAACTAGGCAAGTGAAGGTGGCAGGAGGTCGCAGGAGGGAGACATAAAAGATGAATGCACGTATGAATGCACGTATGAATGCACATATGAATGCACGTAACATTTTTTCCTGTCTGTTTTTTCTTCATATTTTTAAAGAAGCAGATGAAGGCCACATCAGCACAAAACACTCCATGTGGACTAAACAATGGCAGCCTGGGAAAAGGTGAGGCTGCAGGAATGAGGGGAACCAGACAGTCCATCACTAAATCATGATGCTGAAGAGAGGAGGTGATGTGCACTGACGAGGTGTGAACGCTCACTGCTGGCTCACAAAGCAAATCTGTGATCTCAACATCTACTCATACTAAGTGTGTGTCTGCATTCTTAACATGATCTGGCAGATTATTGTTTATTATTTACTTGTCAGAAACCATCTCATACTGCCAGTACATTCTGTTCTGCATCTTATTCTACACAGCAGTTAATGTCTAAATCCAGTGGCTTTAAATTTACATAATAAACTTTTTCCTTTCTAATCCATAGGGTTTATAGTATTCTATCTGCAATAAAACAACCAACCCCTTTTTAGTTAATGAAAATACAAGTGGAATCAAAATGTCATCATTAAATATTGTTTCATTAAATATTTGGAAAGATAGGGCTCTCATGAAGCAGGCATTTAAGCTGTCATACATTTTAATGAATGTCTGACCCTATTACACACAGAACATAGTTAAAACCTATTACACATATTGCAGAGTTATTTATTTTAAGAAAATATCTCTGCTGTATTGCCAGGGAAATATGCAGTATGTACAGATATGAAGATATCAGTTGGCTTTTCCCATTGCAAGTCAAGCAACAGACTAATATTGTCATTTCACAGTTTGGCTTGCTCCGCCTGACCTTGGTGGCATCACAGGGCAGTAGCATTCAGTTAAATAGTTTACATGCCAGGATTTTTGTGTCATTATACAATCTGAGGCAGATCTGGCTTTCTGTCACACAGTGTCACTGCTTTCAGTTTTGTAGATTCGGAAGAGACGCGCTTTGCCTCCGTTGGCTCTGTTCGCAGAACACAGCGAGTCGCAATCAACATTTCAGAGATGTGCAAGAGCGCTTAAAAATAAATAAATAACACACACACACACACACACACACACACACTTAAAAGAGGTAAACTGCTGGAACAAAATCAATCAGGTGAGGAGATAATTTTGTGTGTCTAAAAGCAAGTACATCTGAAAACGGTTTGGTGATTTTTTTTTTTGTTTTGTTTTTTAGAATTTTTTTTTTGTCTCATGTCTCCAAACAATGGAGATGACCTGGCCTAACCACAGCAGTTGCAGCTTCAAAATTTTGAGAGAGAGCGGTCTAATTTATTTTCGTGACTCTGAGCTCTGAGTGCATCAAATTCACTACATTCTGCCTAAAACAATAAACCTCTCAGTCCTCAGCAATATGTAATTAAACATTGTCTAAATGTTAATCCTAAAGGATATTATAGATTAGTGGTAAGTGCATTCTCTGAGCCAATAAAAACCTTTCTCACTTTATATTAAAAGTGCCTCCCCCTTGTCTCTGTTCTTAAATGGGTAGATAAAAGTTCTTAGTTCTGTCCTGTAATGGAAATAGTAGCGGGCTGCACTCACAGTAATCCTGTTTTATGGTATTTAATCAGGACGGATAAAAAAAGCTTATCTTTTAACACAAGGGATGTTGTTATTGTGTTTTACCCATCATAACTGACATATTTCCAAATCCATTTCAGTCACATTATAAAAAGAGAATAACTGCATAAAATTGTAATTACAGCATATTCTTTGTGAATCTCCTTCGTATTATTTCTAAAGGAGATTAAAACATGAAGCGAAAACGTCGTTGTTGACCACTGAGTGACAGTGTCATATACGTGATCTTATGAAATGGCTTGTATGAAAGTCTGTAAATTTATTTTTGAAGCAAATAAAATTTCATTCCAATTTAAATGGCTAGCAAGAGAGGTTTTACGACAGTTACATTTTTCTCCCTCATGGAAGAACTTTCTTATGTTTTTTTTTATAGCCATCTTTTGCCAAATTATTATCATATGGCTCACTGGGACTGACCAAAAGAAGAAAGTGTGGAGAATCCGAAACAGAAACTTCAGGGCAATATGAAATAACAGAGGTTCTGTACACTTCTGGAGGCCTGCAGTAACAGGGCTTTCAGATTTAACATGATGCCGGTATGCCGCTCCACTGTAATTTAGCAAGACACGGAGCAACTTCTGTTGCATGTTACCAACATAAATAATTTGAACAAAGAGAGGAATGGCAGGTGGCTTTTGGAACCAAGACATAATCATAGTTGATGTGGAAGATAATGTAAAAGTAGCCATCTGTTCTCAGCGGGGGAAAAGAAAGAGAAAAAAACACGCACGCACACAAACAGCACACGTACGCACACGCGATCATATTGTCACTGGTATTATGAAATACACAGTTTATAATTTAGCTACCGTGTCAGTCAGCTCTTGGAAACTTATTTAAGGTGATTGAACACAGGGTCTTGTTTTCAAACACAAACCAACTGTGCCTTAGTTTATTCCACAATTGAAATATCTTGTTGGCAGAAGGAAGCATGTTGGTTAAATGCTTGAAAAATCGCCAGTTCGAGTCTCAAGGGAGGCTGGACCCTTAAAAAGACTCTCAACGTGAAATGCCCCATTAAAAATGTCCAGATTTATACTTGTACACAACAATCTATATTTACGGCAGATAAAAGCATCTAGTTAATATAATAAAAATAATTATGGTAATTAGTTCATGATGACGATGAGCGCACAAGAGGAACAAAAGAAGAAGAATTTTATAAAATGTAGTATAATACACTGAGAGAAAAAGAAATTACCTGAACAAGGCTGGAGGTACACTTCACTGTTGGCGTTGATTTTATTCACAAAGGTCAGAACACTGAAATTTCCTAACTGGTGCTTTGGGATCTGTCTATCTAAATACAGGAAAATCAGGTCGTCTAAATGAGGCTAATATACACAGTGGTACATTCTGTTGAGAGCTCCCCGTACGTTTCTTAAAAACCATTTTTAACGTGGCCATGAAAAAGCAAAGGCTCATAAAGAACAATTTCATTGACGGGAAGGAGGTGTTCAGCCTCCCTGAATTTCTGCTAAATTGTTTGCTGTTCTGGTTATGCGTGCCAACAATTAACCAAAGCACAGATTTGGATCGCTGGTGTGCTTGGTGCGTTTATAAATTATTTCGCAGCACAATGATGAAGTGGAATGTCTTCCTATGAAGTAATGGACCGGGGAATTTTTAACCCTGCCATTTGCATTAAAAAACGAAAACAGCCCTTTACAACTGCCACAAAAGCCTGTGATTTTGAGTGAGTCCTCAAGGACAACCGCGACGCAGCTGGTCGAAGAGTTTATACACTGCAGGGGTTGAACTTAACGCGATTTACAAAACATGAATTAAATGGTTTGTGCCAGGTACGTTGTTCCAAGGGGGTCTTTGATGTTTGTGCGGATCTGTCGCTTCCACGACAGGCTTGTGAATATATGATTTCTTTGAAGCACCTGCGCTCGCGAACAGCCGTGGTATATCAATGAAGCGATTTGCCATTGTAGTGTTGAGATTTGTATTCACGCGGCACAATTAGCCACAAGCAAAGGCATCGCTGTGAATGTCTTTGTCAACAAGTTAATAATTAATTTCCATATATCAGTACACAGACTACATCCATCATGAACAGTTAAAAATAGTATGACAACATATTTGTATAACGTGTTAAAATGTGACTTACATGGCTTGCCCTTGTTCAGAAATATTCACTATTTTCATGAGTTCTGTTACTACTGTGTTGTGACAAAATCTCTAAATCTAGCGTTTTTAAATGTACACTGTTGTATTTATGTTAGTGAAAATGTTTAAGTGTAAATCAGTACAGTATATTAAAAAAAACTCAGTATCTTTGTTCTGATTATATGAAAGGGCCGGTATATCTGGAAGGAAACATTATTTCAAATAAAATGATAACATACATTGCGGGTCCTTTGAGAACCACTTTGCCCATGTGCAAAAAAGGCCATTATATCATGTACCAGAAGATTTAATAGGTGTCATAATTTATCATGTGGACCGAAAAGTGTTTCTTAATTAAGTGTGCGCATTAATGAATTTTTTAATTTGATCCTTGTAAGTACTTTCCAATGCTAATTGCAATATTCCACACATTAGTTATCCACTATTGCCCTTGGCTATTTTCAACTGAGAAGAACTTTTTTTTAAGTTAATTAACTCATCCAGCACCAGGGTTTGGAATGTTAACAAAAAGTGCACTTGAGATCGGGGATATGTAATTACTTGCATAAGATTTAAAATCTTTAAATTTCAAGGTTAAACTGACACACGCGCCATTACGACAAGCTTACTACTGTCAAATACTGGTGACGAGTTTGCTAAAATACATTCATAACACAATTACATTAGACGGAAGGAGTTTACAATTCATACATTTCTGAGAATTATAAGATAAGCAACTTATTAAAGAGAACAGCAATCAATTAATCATCGCAACGACAGAGAAATAGGTTAAGAATATCAAATAGGTTAAGAATGTCAGGGGACGTATTTTCTTTAAAAATGATACGTATACACAGTATATTATTCGCATTGATTTTAGATTAAACTCAAGCAAGCAAAGGCTACAGATTTAGAGAAAAAAAAAAACTTGTATAGATTGCAAAATATGTAAATCATCTCATAGGAAAAAAAATGTATCAGGCTGAAATCAGGTTGAAGGTGTGAATATGAGTGTCCAGGGTTTGTTTTCGCTTCTTGGCAAAAGTAACCTCCAGATTTTCAGTTATCATACTTGCGCTAGCTGACAAGTCCTCTGGCCAGCTAACACAGTTTGTCACACAAAGAGCCCCTCTGTCCACCTGACATAACTGATCAAGTTGTCCCAACAACAGGAGGATACCACTAGCGGAAGACTCATTAATGTAATTTGATACTAATCAGGTGTTAATGAGACTAATTCTTGCAATAATTTAGGTCATTTGTGTAATGAGTGCTCAGAGTACAGATTACAGCAATCAGTCACATTTGATAATAGGTCTAGTGCAAGACAAAAGGCACGAGGTGTTGTCAATAGGCAAAGAATGCAGTGAAAGGCTACAGAAAACTGCAGGCAGTACTGCATTCACCCTAAAGGATACAGATTTATGACTAGCGTGTTTAACTTGCATGTAGACAAGTTGCCACCATGATTTCTAGAGTGACAAATTACATAACCGCCTAAAAAGTGTCAAACATCCTTTATTCAACTTATCATGCAAGCGTTGCAGCTGTGTTAAATTTGCCACATTCACAAACTGATAGAAATCTCAAAGAAGACCTGAGTCATAAGAACTCGTTATAGAGGGATGGCGACTTTGTAAAACCACGTGAGTATATGGGGAGAGTCAACACGTATGCCGAGGGTTCCATGTTGAGATCTGCTGAGCACCAGGGGCCTTTGACCTTCAATCAATGATACTGTTCTTCTCTTCCAGGTCTTTCTAATGGCATCTGGACACCATGTTTTTTTTTCTGTTTGCATGTCTCAGGAGGTCCAGGAATGTTACAACAGGAGCAGGTCAGGTGCTGGGAAGAATTTTTGTCCACCACAGTGTTTTTGTCAGAAGATACTCTTGTTTCAGGCAATGCTTTGTATATTTCGGCAATCTTTAGCCAAGATTAGTTTGCATTCAAGCCTGTAAGTAAAGATGGAAGAAAGCAAAGGTCGTCACCATTTTTAAACTATCATTCACAAGGGATTTTTGTAGCATTTGTGATCAAAGTAGTTATAGAGACAGTGTAAAAGCCAAAGCACCCTTCCACTGTTCCGTACCTCACCTGACATATGTTGAGTAGTCTATAACTGTGTTGTGAAATATGTGTTCCCGCAAACAGTCTTGTTCAATTTTGCCCATCACCTGGCACATTCAGAAGTGGTGGAGGTGAACACTGATCTCCAGATCTGCAGAATGATTTGTCTACACTGATCAGGGACATTAAAAGGGCCATGACTGTGTTTCTACTCCTTCTGTTGCACATTTATTAAAACAAACCTTAATCTCTGTAGACACCACGCACTGGGGAGTACCTCTTTTAGACACCACGCACTGGGGAGTACCTCTTTTAGGTTCATATCGTCAAAGACGTGATGCATGATATAAGCATGAAAGAATGAAAATTAAACAATGAAGACACTTAGACATATCGCTGACCAGACAGTTTTCTTTCATTACAGCACTGTTCAGGAGTCCCAATATTCCGAAAAACAGCTAGTCAAGCAAATTCCCGTTAGTCTTTTGGGATACAATACTTTAGATGTTGCCTGTTACAAGGTTTGCTTACCAAATGGATGGTACTTGTAGTGGTTGTGGTGGTGAGGGGTTAGGAATTGTAATGCCAATGAACTTGGATGGCTGTCTTTCTGACCTTTTGTATCCTGTCCTGCCTTTTTAAAATGATTAAATATGTGATTATATGAGAAATGTGTACTGGGAGGGTTCACACCACAGGTGTTGTAGAACACATGCAGGTTTTGTAAGGATTACAAAATGTCAATTACGTTCAAAATACATACAAATGTACTAACAACATGTGAAGCTGTCAGGTCTCAAAAAGTATCTTTTTTGGACATCACCTAATGTAACATAATCACGATGTACAAACTCAGTTTCTGTGAACCTGTGTAACTAAACAAACTGATTTCTGGTAAGAAGCAATCCTGGAAAAAAATCTCAGAAACGTATGCTTTAGAATACCTTTTCACTCAAAGTGATGTTTAGGACAAGGATTCAAAAAATGCAAAACGGTAAAATTATGTGTAGCTCAGTGATGTTTTCTTTCTGCTCATAGTTGTTATTGAGTAGTCAAATTACGAGTAAGCCTGAGGGTTAAAGCTCACTTACAGTGACAAAGAAACTTGTGCTCATCATGCTTTTTTTTTCCCAGTAAAAATTTCATGCAATAAGCACTGTTGAAGTTATTAGATTAATTGTAAAAATTTGTGCATATATTTTTTTCAAAAAAAAAGCACATCAGTTTGTCTCCTAGACAACCGCCTCAGTTGCTGAAGAGAATCAGTCCCAGAATGCCTTCTTCAGTTTGAACAATGCTGCCTGTACTCATGACTTTACTAGTTACTAGTGCCAAGGTGGAGAGGTCATTTCGAAAGCTGGTTTTGACTAAACATTGGCTGAGGCCATTAATGAATCAGTGGGAGATGATTCAGCCAGTTCCAGTTTCAAATGAATTTGTCCATTTTCATCAATAGAACTTCACTGTGGACAATAGAACATGAAAGTACATTCCCTGTATCTGACATGTGCTAAACCTCCTAGTGTAATTTACAATGGGATTTACATGGGATTACACACAACTAAAATTATGCATTATCGTATTGCACTTCTCTTCAGAAGTTATTGTAATTTGATTGATTGTTAGTAAGGTAGATGTGTGTACCGAATGTATTGCCAGTAGGTGTCGGTATAAAGAAAAACCAGGAAATCTGTGCTCGTCTGCCAAAACCAGATGTATTTATTGAACCGATTGTAGTAAATTATGCACAACATTTCATTGGTAGTTCAATGGTAGATGTCTCATTTGCTGAGCAGAAGACCAGGGTTCAGTTTTTAGTTAGTATGCCTTTTTCTGCTTTTTCTGCAACCTTGTGAGTGCCTTGGATTAAGGCTAGGGAGAATATATTACACACATCCAGAGAAGGATCACGAAACCCTATATAAAAAGTCTGGGGTTAATTTCAGCAGCAGCTTCAGCAGCCCAGCTGAGGCTAAAACTGCTCCCTTGTATATACCTTTGATGCTGAGCTGACAATTCTGACACCTACACAACCCAGGATCTGAATCTTCACACACTTTTGCCCAGACTTGTGACCTGGAGAGGTCACTTTGTAAAAAGAAGGTTCACCAGCACTGATATTCCCAAAGTTTTTTTTTTGTCACATAGTGGAATATTCATTCATTCATTCATTCAATCATTCATTTATTCACTTACTCATTTTCCAGAATGACTTTTGAAAATGTGGCTTCCTAGAGACTGGAGAAAATCAGGTATGCCTTTCCAGAGAGTGAAGCAATAATAACTATACCCTTTGAAGCATGTCTGTTGGTCATGCTGTCTGGGGGTGTTGTTCCCACTCAGCCTGAGGCATGTTTCCTCTCCATTTTGTTTTTCCAGACTGTTTGCTTCTAAAAATCAGTTTGTTTAGTTACTTTGGTTCACAGGAGTTGAGACTGCACTTTGTCATTCTGTTTCGCGTGAGAGTGAAAGTGATAGACTCGCGTAGCAAAGCGCAGTCTCTATCCTCTCAAAAACATTTTGTGTGTGACGTCCCCTATGCCTAAAAATGAGAAAACACCTGATGAATTAAACCAAAACTATTAAACAAAGATTGAAATTGGACCTCAAAAAAAAAAAAAAACCTTGATGATGACAACAGTAAAACAAGTTCAAAGCACACACACATGTCAAGACAGATTACTTGCTGTTCAAAGTTAATGCATTTTAGTTAGAGGTCAATTTACAAAATGGACACTGTAAGCAATTTACTGAATTAGTTGAGGGACATCTTAAATTTAGACAGAGAATGTACAATTTCATTAAATACTCCTGGGAATTAAAGGGGAAAAATGATTCGTATTATGTTCATTTGTAGCGTTTATGGTTGTCATAGTTTTTAGTTGATGTCATTTTTTTACATTTTGGAAAATTAGTTTAAATAACCAGCTAATGATGAGCAGACAGACAAACAAGGCATCTGAGTTAAAACCCAACACTTGGTTAAACAAATCAAGGTGCTTTAAACTTGACTGAAAACCCCCTTAATCTGCATAAATCATAGTATATGAGCCGACGCGGAATATAAAAATAGGCACGCAGAAGCACATGCTTAAGATTGCTCCGTATTCCTATCCCCGCGGTGATGCCACTCTGCAGATTTAGGCCTTATCTCTGATCCACACGCCAAGTGTTGATAGGATCATATTCATAGTTGGCCCAGCCTGTTTTCAGGAATGGGCTTTGTGAGCCGCAAGTCCCCTTCCTGTTCTCAAAGGATGTGCTGGGGGCTGATTACAGAGGTCCTCTTCAAAGCACCTGCTCCTGTTCGGGCTCACAATGGCGGAATTTTTGTAAATTCCTGTTTGTGTTTTCATGTTTATCAGCTTCTCATTACATCGGTATGACTGACGATAGGGGCTTGTTTTTACATTTTGATCTTGCCGAGAAATTTTATGGCTGATATCGTAGCTTGTTGGCGGACAAAAAACATGCCTCTTCTCGACAAATTTCAGAAGTATGTTGGAAACGCTTAGCAGAGCGGAAAAAAAACAACGAATGTCTACTAAATGTGTGTGCTGATATGTATTCTCATCATGGTGAATATATGAGCAATGGAAATACATTCAGTCAACGGAGTTCTATTTTCTGTTTCTATTTCTTTCATCCCACTGTGGAAATTCCAAAGGCTTAATCATATGGCGGCATAACATAAACATACTTTAAGTAAAAAAAAAAGTATTTTACTTTAAGTGAATACAGCTGTACTTGACACAGACAGCTATGGGGACATCCAAAGAATTAGAATGACCAGGTTCACCCCCGCAGTCCCCCATGGAGTTTCATATTAGAGCCAAGGGGACAATAGCATCTGGGGCATCTCCTACTCCAAATGGGACGGCCAAGGAGGCAGAGGGGAGGGAAAGGCTGGCCACTATCCAGGGCATCTTTGTGTGGTTGGGACAAGAATAGCGGTCACTGAGGAGATGTACCCTCTGGACTGGACAAGAGTGTCGTTGCCTCATGGTCACATGACATCCCCAACCAATCAGCTCCTTCCTGCGCAGATTATAGTTTTTTTAGTTTACAGGACGACTCAGCGTGGGAATGAACAGCAGTAGGCTTGTCGTACACACTTGTGAAATTCCTTTGGTTTGACTTCATCACACGTTATTCAATGTCGCGTGCTCTCAAAAGCTTAATGGCATCTTTTCTCGCACAGCCGCTGCGCCGATTATCTCATGCAAGCTTGGAGAGCTTTGCAGCTTCTTGTTCCTTTCCCTAAAAGGTGCGAGGGGTAGGCAGCACAGCGCTGTGGGACTCGGTCATTTGATCTAGGAGCTCAGGACTGCAAAATAAGGCCTGGAACATGGCTAACCTGCTAATGTGTTCTAACGAAAAGCCAGCGCAAGTGGGATCGTGATGGCATGCGCACTTACTGCCAGAGACGCTGTCGGTGTGGGGGAGAGTTTGGGCCAGCTGGGAGGAAGGGGTGGACGCACTTCAGTGTGGGAAGAAAAATAAAACGGCAAGGCTGTGAGTCAGTCTGTGTGCCCATAATTTAAAGCACTCTAGACTAATGGAATGAATATTACAATGTCAAATGTATTCAGATGCTAGGAGATTCGGCCAACTCACTAAACTGCATCGTTTACTTAAAAGGGTCACAAACTGGGGACAGCGGTAAAGATTTAACAGCAATAAGTGTACGAAAGGGCAAAGTAACCTTTAGGTGACCTGTGCCAAAAATCCACCATGTGTTGGCAATCCATATATTATTGTTGGCATCATGACCACAGCTTTCTTCTAGAAGATAATAATGTTGCCAAAGTCAACGACGGAACCAAATGCCTCATTTTGGACACAGTCTCAAAGTATTATGCAAAGATGTGGGCTGGCGACCCAGGTTCGAGCAGCATTGCCATTTGTAAACAAGGCTTTTTTTATGTGGGTGTAACGTCTGTATCCAAGCTGTGTTTGCTCTGCTTTCCCTGAGCCTTGCTGGTGACTTGGGCCTCCTCCATTTTGGAATGAGTGCTCGGAGCGTGCAGCCTCCGTCTCTGGAATCCATCATGGCGGGGACCCTGGGATGGAACGACGCCCCAGTGACAGAGCGGGAAGCAGATTTAGGCGAGCCTTCTTTCTTGACGCGTGACCTTCCATCGCCCTTCGAGGGCGGCTCTGGAAGAGACGCGGCTGATGACGCCGAGTTTTGGGCCGCGTCCCGCTCATATGGGAGACCTGCTCAGCGCGGAGCCAAGGGAGCAGACTGGAAACTCTACACAGATGTGAATCACATGCTGCACGGCAGAAGCACGAAGGAGGAATCTGGTTTCTCTCAAAAAAAAAAAAAACCTCCCTTAGTTACTGTCATTTGATCTATCAGATGTCTCATCACCCTTATCATACCAGCTTATTGACTTTTGTGCTGTAAATCTGTGTCAGTCATTGAATGAATGGTTCTTATATGTGTTCCATTAATCAAAAAATGTACATAAAAAATATAAAAACTTATGCTCTGGTTTGTATATATATATATATATATATTACAGATAAGGGAACCACTTGAATACATTTGCCATGAGGATTAAATCATTCCTGTTTGTTTTATTTGTAAGGAAGGTTTTTTCAAAAGTGAGTTAGGAATCCAAAATTGTAGAAATCCTATTCACAGTGAGTTTTGTTTCCCATACTTATTTTTTATATTTATTACATTAATACAGCTGAGTTCCAGGCTAAATAAATTACCTAAAACTTTAGAAATAGTGCAAGATTTTTAGTTATATACTGGGAAAAGTAAATATCATTTAACTGTCAGTATAACCTAAAGGCACTTAACTAATCATCTGTCTCAATTGTGCAATTTAGTTTAAGGCTCATATTAGCCTACCTAAAGCTTTGGGTACAAATTCAACTTCACTTTCTTCTACACACTGACTTTAGTATGAGAAGCATTTCACAACCCTTGTGACAACAGGCACCCTTTACCACTTGCCAGTTAACATGGAAAAGGAAACTGCATTTATGGTTTGCAAAGCAGCGCTTTTATATTTACAAAGGTGCATCTTCAACTAAACAGAAGCTATTTCTGCACACAAACTCTCAGCCTGATATTCAAAAATGAGGTTTGTTAGAAACGAAAGCTTCTGTCACACTGCATACTGCTGGCAAACAGGAGCTCTGCACCACTGATCGAAGGTGCTCCTCCGTTCTGGAAGGGCCCTACTTGTTATTTGTAGTTTTCCTGTACTATCCTCCATCCTCTGTGCCACGTTGCGATGTCACAACTCACGTTGCCCATTGAAATATTGTTTCTGTCACAATGCATTTTCACCACTTCCTTTAAGAGATGGTTAGCAGGTGGCTTTTCAGCCCCACGAATCAAGGTAACAGCATGGCTGAGCAGAACAAGGTGAGAAAGCAAAAACCTGGCAGTCTTCTCTGCCACACAAAAGAAGAGGAGCTTAAAAAAGACCTGAAACCTAAATAGTTTTAGCCTATTTTGAAAAGGAAGAGAATTTCTACTGAAATTGTGCCCATGTAAACAAATAACTACATAGTGAAAACACCACAAAGAACAACTGGCATATATTAAGGAAAGGAGAAATGGGTGAAAGGGTACTACACTTGAATACCACGTTTTGTAACATGAAACTCAGATGGCAGTCTGTGGTTAACTAACCTTTAGTGAAATAATCCACTTGAAATCAATCGACTTGATTAGAGAGAAATAAAACTCTTATTTAACACATCAAATGCTATACTAACAGTGCATGCTTCTGAAAGCTTTAATTATGGCAAAAGTATTACAACAAAAAATGTAGATGGGAAATAGATCCAGCTGCCGTTTACATTCAACACAATTTCAATGTTTAGTTTTTAGTGTTTCAGGTAAGGGGTAAAGGTTACGACAGCAATAGAAACAAAACGCAGGATTCCTCATCTAAGACCGATCAGCCCTCAGAGGAACACTCATGCATGTCTTAATACTCTTGCATTTTTGTACAAGAGGTGAGCTTGACACTTTGCAGAGGGGCTGTTGACAATGCGGTAATGGAGTGAGTTTCTCTATTCATTACAGCTATAGCAACAGGGTCATGCTGTTAACCTTATATAAATGGGTTTTCTGAGTGAAACACCGTATGACTCCATTGATTTAATATATTAATGCATAATATGAATGAAGATGCTCCATTAACTATTAAACAAACAATAAATTCAGTGGAAACATCTGAACCACACAAAATACATTAAATCAAGGAAGCACATACACACTACTTTGTTGATTCACCTCTTAATATGTACATATTTTAGTCAGCTTTTGAGATGTGCTGTTTTTAACTTTGTAGGAGTGAGTGATTCAACATGACTTTATTGTCATAACTCAAAGACAATATACAATACTTAATGTATATAGAATTTATTGTTTCAGATATGGTAAACTTAAAAACAGTCAAGAAGCAGATTAACAACTAAATAAAATTAGGTAGAATTTACATTTTTTTGTAGGATAAGCATGCATGCAAAAAATTTCCTTCTTACATGCTTATAAATGTATTGTTTCTAAACAGCCAATATTACAATATAGTTACCTAATAAAACAAACCTGTAAGAACAATATTGACATACAGGAAGTTAATCTAATGTATGATAAAAGCAATTACAGAAAGAGAAGGTAATTATAGTTTCACAGATGGTTACCCTTCATAATTTGTTTTTATACAACCTTGTATTGAAACCAATATCAATAAAACTGCAATCAAAATTTTACTTTGAAACTGTAGGTAAAAAAAGAAAAAAGTTCATTAACAATTTTCACACATTTAAATTCCAAATTTTGTTAACAAGGCATATAAACGGTTCTCCTTAAACTCACGCTCAACAGCACATGCAAATGGGACTGTGGTTTATAGCCAGCGTGTACTTTCTCAGAAACAGAAATAATTCAATTTTATCTCCTTCATTAGGACAAAGCAGCAGTCATTAAATTCATGGTGTTTAAGATCATCTCTGAACATTAAGTAAAATCTTATCTGGACCAAGGGTTGCGGCAGTATTGTAATATTAGAAGAATAGAGAGCGAGAAAGAACTTTTTCATTGGTGTCATAAAAGCAGATTAATTTCATGGATAGTCAAATTGTGTGTAGCAATGTATTCATCTTTATAACTTTATTAGGTGGCATCAGTCTTGACTTGCTGACACTGCATACACGGCACAAGCGTGTTAATGGGCTGTTCCAACAGAAAGCTGTTCTTCATGGTTACTGTGGTAAATGTTTCTTAAGTGTTACTGTGGTAAATGTTTCTTAAGTGTTAAACGATCGTTTTTCTGCTTTTCTGTGTTATCCGGATCGAGATTGCTAGCGGGCGCATATGTACAATTTCGCCGTGAGTATTTTGTCACCTTCGCATTTTAAACCGTCTCTCGTTCACTCATATTACCAAGGATTCGTGGGAAATTGGGGATTAGAAACTGGATTTTGAAGGCCATTGTTTTATCTTAAATATGGTACTATTTGGAAAAGTCACAGACATTAACAGAAAGACAACCAGAAATGCATGTGTTTAGCGTTGATGCCAAGATCAGAAAAATATTAACAGTTTGCCAACTTCTAATCTGAATAGGCTTCCAATATAAATGATTGCATAATGAGATAAGAAGGAGATGTTGTAATAACATAATGAGTTTCCATTCAGGAGAATCATCTGATGATGACAAAATGAATTATGGTGAGTAATATAGAGGGAACTATCTCAGGTGTTATCTTCAAAAAAAATGTAACAAGTAACAAAAAAATCCAGTCCCAGCTAATGCACATGCATCATACTTACAGCCTAATAAATTCACAATAATTCACGTCTACATCAATAACTTTCACTAAATTGAATATCTATGTTATAATATCATAAATACGTTTTATCAGCAACGCTGCGGTCGGTTACAGTAATACCAAGTGGCTTTAACTGGCATTAGGTCAAAATAGTCGACTGGTTAAATTTCTATATGGTCTAACAATACTTTGTTTTGGAGGAAACAACTGCAGATCTGTAAGTACATGCTTTAACCCTAAAGGTTAATGTTGATAAATATACATTGAAGCGCTAAATATTGAAGCAGTAAAGTGACATAGTTTTGGAACACTGGATGGATGTGTTTGTTCATTAAAATGACATCTTACAATAATGGTCTGGGATGCCACTCAGACATCCATACATTTGCTTTCCCACCACTTGTCCTGTGCATGGTGACAGCTGCCCTGTGAGCCTGTCACAGACAGCCTAGGGCACAAGACAGTATACAACCTGGACAAGACACCAGGCCGTATACACTCACACATGGCAATTACAGATTGTCCAATCCAGTTGACCTGCATGTCCTCGGACTGTGTAGAGAAAGTAAAGAAAATACACACATTTGTGTGTGTGTAAAACATATAATCACCACACTTTTAGTGCCAAGAGCTAGATTCAAACGCCCAAGAGCAGAGGATGCTACAGTGGTCCTCACTGAACCTCCATGTCAAATCAGATATGAACACAAAATTGAAACACTTTTCTTTGTAGATCCTCAACAAGGATATGGACAAATTCGAAGACCAATTTCCTATAGCAACATTCCTGCTAAAGAAGCTATAACGTATATCTCTTTAGCCTTTAAACAAGGAGGATGAACACACACACACACACACACACACACACACACACACACACACACACACACACACACACACACACACACACTCACTCACTCACTCACTCACTCACTCACAATTTGCTCTGCTGCAGCATGGAAAAGTTAACTTTGGTATTAGTGGATGAGCTGGACTAGGCTCACTCCAAATATAGCCTCTTTTTCTTACTGCGGATAAAAGATGCAAATTGTTATGTCCTTGACAGTGTTGTTCTCTGAGGAAGCTGTGAGAGAGAGCTTCATCGTTCTTTCACATCAGTGTAAAGGAGTTTCCAGCACGGCTTTCAACTGCACTCATCCATGTCGTGCAGTCAGTCAATCCTCCAGACAAGAGGATCCCGGACTGTAAATGCTTTGAACAGTGTCTTTACCACCTGGGAAAGATCATTTCTGAAAGGTACGTATTTCAAGGTTAAGTTTCAAGTTGGAACAAAACAGTTAATTTCACTCTAAACACAGAAGGGGTTACAAATGCTTTCCCAGGAATGGTGCATAATCTGCTCTTTGAATATCCAGTGTTCCTGCTTTGATTTAACAGATGGTGTAGTATTACACCTGGGCACGGTGGGGTGGTTCAATGGTTAGCGATGTTGCCTCATACCTCTGAGGGTAGTGGTTTGAATCCCAGCTGCCAGGGCTACGCAAACTGGTGCGTGACCAGTGCCAGTCCCAAGCCTAGATAAAATAAAAGGATCATGTGAGGAAGGGTGTCCGACAAAAACCTGTACCGAGTTGATGCAGGTCGGTAACCAGTCAATCTTCTGTGACCCCTTTCAAAGTGAGCTGCTGACCGCTGAGCACCTGATATGCTGTACCTGTTGCATCTGATGAATGGTTCTAGAGCTACATCATGCTTAAAAAATTGCTAAGGGAGTTAAACTATTAGTTAAAAGACAAAATTTCATCCATCACTGCACTCACATCATAGTGGTGTAGCATAGGTAAGTCATGGATGCTGCAAAACAACGCTCAGGATAAAACATGGGGAACCCACTGCAGGTCCGTCCATGTTCCACATTGCACATTGTGTCCCAAAGTTAACGTTTCGGAGTTTGGGGACGGTCACGGTGCTTCGGGGGGCCGCGGTGGCACTCGATCTGCAGCAGATGTTCCCTCAATGTTTCATGAGCTCGGCTTTGGTTGCGAGGAGCAGCTTAATATTGCAGGCGACCGCGCTCCAAATTGGCCACGTCAGATGTGCTAAACACCAGCCGGCATCATGCTGAGGCTGGAATCGGCGACCCTTATCTTTCCAGGGTCACGGCGCGCTGTCTCTCCGATCGCATCTGACTTGGCCTCGGCACGTCTGTCCAGACATCACCCTTTCCTCGACTTGCTGATATGTGAGCACAAACATGACACTGTGCTATGTGAAACAGTACCCAGTGATGGGTAGCAACAGTGGTCTGTCATCTGTGAAGCTTTGGGTTCAGTTCCAGCTTAGTGTAGTTTCCATATTCTTCCTGGATAAGTGTCCTATTTGGTGTTCAGTTTCATTATGTTTATTAAGAAGACCAGCTTTTATTGTCATTGAGTACATAAACAAGTTACAATGATATTGGTTCTCTGCCTTTAACCCATCCCCTGGGGGAGCAGTGGGCAGCCGTCATCCCGTGTCTGGGGAGCTAGTACTGAGTATCTTGCTTAGAAAGACACTTGGAAGGTGGTGCAGGATTCGAACCGGGAGACTTCCACATCCCAGCCAGATGTTTGACCCATTGAGCCATCGGCCACCTGAAAAGAACTTCAGTTTTTGGAACATTAGGACTTAAACTCTGGACCTTCTGTTAACGAGCTTGACGCTTTACCGACTGGGCTATGTAGGTTCCTATGGGGCTTGATAGCTTTTTTCATTATCTTTCATCATCCCAGCTGTGGTTCCAGAGCTGTTGTACCTCATCGTTATCATCCTTGGTTGCTCCCAAGAGCCTGGGCAGAGGTGCTGAGGATGGCCTTGATGCGATCTACTTCACCCAGGGCTTGTTTGATGCTGTGTGGGGCCAGGAGGCAAATCTACTCAGCAGGCTATCAGGTAGCACTGCTGATAAGTAGGCTTGGAGTGCCTGCTATTACAGAAGGACTTCATACCTGTAATTGTGATACCTTCAAAAGACAGACATAGACTCAAGTTTTAAATTATTCACACAATAGTATTCATAGACCTGCTAATTACAAGTAGAAAATTTTGGGTGATCTTGCAAAAATATAAACAAACACCCCAGAGTACAATACAATAGGAAAAGCCCTTTTACAAGAACAAATAACTGGCTAAAGAGAATTTTTCCAAGCCAAGTACTAAATCATAAATACAATGTCTCAATAAAAAATTAATTTTTGTTCTACATTGAGTACATTTCTCTTGGAACAGAGGAGAATTTCAGGCTTGCAATTTTAATGTAATCTCAAACTGCCAATATGAAATAAAAAAAACAAATATTGAGCAAAAAAGGAAGTTCTGAATTTGCATAAAAATCAGCCTCCTAATTTTGCTGTTTTTTTTAAATTCCCTAAACATTTGAGACGTTAGGTGTGGTACTTCCGACAATAGCTATTTTCACGACGCAATCTTTCATCTTTATGTCCCCATATGGCAATATTTTCTAGCTCAATATCCGACAATGTCAAATAGAGTTTACCCATCCCCATTACTCTGGCTTTGACAATGAAGCACATCAACAGTGAGAAAAATCTATTTTCGTTATTACCTTGAAATTAATACATTATCCCAAACTTAAATAAATGTCATCAGAACAATATATCTTGGAATAGAAATTGAATCGATGTGAAGGGCGCCGCTTCATTATTCATTAATGGTACAGCGATGTAGGGAGATCAAATAGTTATTTCAGCGCTATTACCCTCACCAACAATTTAAATAACTGATGTCCTTGTTTCACTGCACATTTATTTTAGGCTAAGGGCGGCAAACTTAACACCTTACAAGCTGTTCTCTGAGCCCCGGATTTTCAACTTACCTGCTGACAGTGACATTGTTCTCAAATTTAAAACGGTTCAGAGGAATATTGCAGTTCCTACAAATGCAGGAATTTCTGGTACTTTTTAATTAGTTTCAAACCATTTTGTCATAAACACATGTTTGCGTAGTATCAGGAATTAGACTGGCACCTCAGTAGCATGTTATGAAGGTCATCAACAGCAAGTGAGGTTAAACTGGAAGAAGTCCCCTCCACCGTCTCTTTACATGTTTTGGCCTTTACACCCAGACATCACCCCTGTGTATTACCTCAGCAAGGAAACTGTCAACATTGCAAATTAGCAATGGCATACAATGTAATTCTCAGCACTGAACTGAAAAATGCTTTGTTGTGATAGGACCATTTCTGACCTACTAAAAGCCATAAGCAACATCCTGTTAAGGACCCCTCACCCCAAAATATTTTAGTGCATGCACACCAAAATGACTTGGGGGGCCCCCCCATGACTCTAGGGGGCCCTAAGCAACCGCTTATATTGTTTATACCTAGACACGGCCATGCTTTGTGATAATGCCACTGATTATATGCTAAGACAATTTCTCATTTCGACTTTGTACTTGTGTTTGAGACACTTTGCGTGCGTGTTCTGATGTGTGCCTCATTCTTCTCGTCCCAGTTGTCCCTTTAATGCAAAGGCAGTGACAGAGGTTTCGGCCCGTTTTGTCTGGGGACGCCGGTCCGTTAGTTTGAGAGTCACATCTGCAGTCGTGAATGTTGTCCAATTCAGCAGAGGTGTCTGCTGACGGCTCTAATAAAAGTCACATAAAAATCACAGTACAAATTTGGACTAGTAGGTTAGAGCCCACATTTCAAGCCTTTTCCCAAATGAGTAACAGAGAAGGGCATGTTGCCACTGTTGGTAGAGAGTAAACTAGTTTATTGGTAGAGCAAATTCTGAATAGTATGGCTGATTACTGAGTTCCCCCCCAGTGTAACAGGCGGTCTTGGGCCTTAATCTGGTGCCAAGTCCATCTGCCAGGATTCATTTTTCAAGGATTGAAAATCCTTTCTAAATCAAGATTAGGTATAGTGACATATCTATCTGGGGCAACAAATATGACTGTTTGATAATCATGTCGGTCAGCTGCTGGTAGCCGCTGCTGAACCTCCTTAAGTCCTGCGTTCTCAGTATTGAGACCTCAGGGAATGCCATTTGGAGAGTTCAGTCATTTTTCCAGCTCTTATCTAGTTCACATTGGCAGCTTGATGGATATGAGGCACACTGTAAGTGCATCTGCTGGGCCAGCTTCACAGGCAAATTTGTAATTCATTGGAATAAACCAAAACACAACGAAGTAAAAGAACACTAGTAATTATTATACCAGACAGCTTAGGTACATGATGCAAGATCTAACATTTATCAATACACTCATCTGAAAGTGTATGATGATAAAATTCCTGCAGAGAATTGCTTTTAAAAATGCAAATACATTTACACTGTGCAGTAAAAATATAATGACCACTCCCAGGTGAAGTGAATAACACTGATTTTCTCTTAATAATGGGGGATGTGAAGGTCTGGGATATATTAGATGGAAAGTTAACAGTTGGCTTTTACAGTTGATGCATTGTAAGTGTAAACAATGGGCAAAAATAAAGATCTGAGCAGCTTTGACAAGGGCCAAATCATTATGGACAGATGACTGGGTCAAAGCATCTCTGAAATAGTAAGGCTTGAGAGGTGGTTCCATTCAGTTATGAGTTCCTATCAACAATGGTCTGAAGAGGTAGAAACTATAAACCAGTGACAGAAAGATGGCTGCCACCTACCTAAACTTGGTTGCAAACCAGGTGCAGCCCTTACAAGCAACAGTATTCCCCATTGGCAATGGTCTCTTACAGCAGGATAATGCACCCTGCCACATTGGACAAATTGTTTGGAATGGCTTGACAATGAATTTAAAATGTTGCCTTGGCTTCCAGATTTTCCAGATCTCAATGAAATCATGCATTTCTAGGATGTGCTGTCACATCCCACCTTGCAGCCTAGACAACAAAAGGATCTGCTGCTAATGTCTTGATGCAACATACCACAGGTCTTGTAGAGTGAGCCCATGCCTCGGTGGATCAGAACTATTTTGGCAGCATGCAGAGGACGAGTAATGTAATATTACTATTATACAGATGGTCACCATATTTTAACTCTTCTTGATGGTGGAGGGCGGTTATAATGCAATAGTACAAGAACCACAGACAATATGGATGCTTAGGTAAATATTTCAATTAAAGCAATTGAAGTCCTCACATTACAACTATTTATACCCTAGCTTTGGTATTATACTACATTCTTGTTGGTCCAGACATGTCACGTGGATATGGGTTAACTTTGTGGACCCCCACACATGTAGTTCCAGCAGCCTAATAACTCCATATTAACGTGCACTTATTTTGTTCAACACTACAAATCCGTTACAGGAACTCGGCACTTTCAGTCTTACTGCACATTCTATCCTTATAGCGACTAATTTTTTTCTGAACACTTTGAAACATGCCAATTTTAAATAAATGTCTTTAGAAAAACTAACTGTGAATCGTATTTTTTAAACTATTTGCGCATTAGGCGTGCTGTAAGTGGGACAAACCACTCTGAGGAATGTGCTTCAACAAAAATAACTTCCTTAATGGCCTGGCGCGACACATGATACCAAACTGTCGATTATTTTTGTGGAACCAAACGCCTTGTCACAGTCTATCCCTCACATATTTATCCCTCACACATCTTCTTGGGTTCTGCTGTCAGATGTTCCCCAGCTTTTTCCCTTCCTCCTTTAAAAGAGGAGGTGAGCAAATCTACATAAAAAATAAATCTCACACTCTCCGCAACTAGCTGCTCATGAACAGCCAGGAGATAATGTCCCTTTCCGAGTCGCTGATGAACATTAGCAGTCATCGCTAAAAGATCTGAAAGAAAAGAAATGCCAGCGACGTGCTCGCACACGCACACCTGTCCTGTTACCTGGACGACCAACAAGCAGCTGAGACCTCATTGCACTGTGGCCAACTGCAACAACATTGAGATGAATGATATATTTTTTTCTTTCATGGAAACAAATTTTACAGGAGTAACTGAACACACAGAAGTTTAAACAAGTTAAATATGCATGCTTTTGTTTTGAGTTTACTTTTTTCCCCTCGTTCAATCTAATTTTTCCTCACATAAATATCTAAAAGAGAAACAGCAACAGGTAGAAGGCTCTAAATAAAACATGCTTACATTATTGGAAAAGCATTATTATCTTAAAAAAAAGTCAGACATGAACCTTTTATGACCTTGCATTTTACCTTCCTGAAGGGGTCAGTATTTAGTAGCACGACCTAGACATGAGTTCAATAAAGTGTAGTCATAATTAGCAGCAGGACTCCTGACTACAAGACTGAATATGGCATGCAAAGCAGACAGTTAATTACAGTCTCATCTTCAGAAGGAGACTTAATGAATTTCAAATTGCATCAATTATGAGCTAATTCAGTTACATGCCTGGATGTAGGTAGTGCTTGCTGAAGGGTAGCATGATGTCGAATGAACGTATCTGCCATCCTTCTTTGATTAACAATGCCTTCTTGCCAGTGTTGAGTTGAATCTCCCACAGAAACCTATCTGCTCTTTATCTTTTATTATTCTTGAAAGATAAAAGCAATATATATCACAATTGTTGATAAAATATGTACGGCAAGACATCTGGTCAAAAACTAAGTTTCTTTATATAAATTATATGCCAATATTTTAGTCTAAAATAAATAAATGTGTTTCATATACTAACAAATATTTCCCAAGGTTAAAAGTTTTACGCAATACACATAATGTGCAGTATTGGTCAAATTTGTTAGTACGCTGGTGATTCAAAATACGTAAATAGAAAGCAGACCCACATAATATGCGGACAGCCTGTGGAGCCCGATTTATCATCTGGCTTCTTTAAATCCTGCTGCTTCTGTTTAATCTTATTGTAAACTATTTGACTTAAATTGGCAGTTAACAGCAAAGCTAAAACTCAGCTGACCTACTTTACAATGCTTTGCTACCTGTCCATACTATGAGACTGTGGGGCCCATGAAAGGACATCCTGCTAAATTATGCTGTAATTTCTGCAGGTCCCTGTCAGTTACAAGCCCTCGGAATTGTCCTAGGGTTTCCATCCTTCTACGACCTCCCTGCTGCTAACGAAACACAGCTTAACACCAATCGCTATTGTTTTGAAAACTTCGAACACATCTGAACACTTGTCTAAAGAACGGTTTTCTTCAAAAATTTGTCACACGTCTTCGAAGAATACTTCACTTCGAAGAATACTTCATTGGTTCTTTTAACATGTAAAAAGTATGGTCCGGTAAGCAGAGTTAATCAACTGTAACGATAAAAGAGCTCCCTATGTGCACTGCCAGTAAAACCCTTGGCTATTCCTATAGCTAAAGCACTGTTCATGGCTCCTCTTATGGTCAGTTCAGTGGTTTCTTTAGCATCAGCTTGGGTACAGTTTTACTATATGTTGAAATATTTTGACACAATAGCTAATATTACATGCTGCTAATGGTGTTATTTTAATTATCTCATTGAGTACTTGCAGTACAGCAGGCTAAGCTACAGAAGAATCAATCATAAGTATTTGCGTTTATTTTTTGTTTTTAATCATGACCATTGGACTGAATGATATATTTGGAGCTGCATACTGGGTGTTCTGTATGCGTTGGTGTATGGGCTCGTGTGGAAATTTATGGTTTTGTATATGGTAGATACAGCCTCTGCCGCACTGTGTTGTGTAGGATGCGGTGTTCCGTTTGCTCCGGGCTATTACGTATGTAGTCTCGGACATATTTGTGGCAAGTCAAAAATTGCGTGGGATTTGTATTGTATTTTTCATAGCCCTCCCAGTGAAAACCCACTGGCCCCTGCTAAATTTGTTTTCGCACCAACCCTGGATGCAATGTACTTAACTTTAAAATAAAGTTTCACCTATCAATCACCTATGTGTGTGTGTGTGTGTGTGTGTGTGTGTGTGTAGAAAGGTGAACACTATGTTGTTAAACAGTGACTGCTTTACAACATGGGTTGTGTAACCATGTGACAGGAGGAGTTCCGCCTTACAACACGACTTTATGACACTTCCTGGAGTCCAAGGGTCCCTTTACATTGAGTCATCACTGTATTTTAATGCCTATAGTCTACTGTTGTCTCAACAGCATGGGAATACAAAGTGCACAGCCCTGTGTAGAGCACAATCAGGAAAGAAAATTATATATAAACATTTATGAGAATAAGAAAGGAAAGAACTTAAGTGATCATTTTGTGCTCAGTTTTGCCACGCCTTAGGACTCAGTTCAACTGGAACATTTAGGTGTTAATCTTCTGAGATAAAGTTTTAGGAAATACTTAGGTATTATTGTAAGCAACTGCCTGTGTTCTATCAATATGAGACAACTGAAAACCTAGAAATATGTGTAAAGTAAAAAATGTGAAAACATGAGATACATCTAAAACAAATTTGTACAATGACCTAACTGCGACTTTAATTTTAACAGAAACGCAAATTATGAATACCACCAAACCCTTTTAATATATGCACTGTACGGACACGCTTCCCAAAGCTTTGTATTACGGAAACATTTTAAAGCACAAGACAGACCTATTAAAATTCATATCTTTACCGTGTGAACGCTCGGCTGAGAAAAGTAATACACTTATAAGGTAATTCTGTTGACTTAGTCACATAATGTGTGAAAAAATAAGGATACCACAGAGACCAGGCAGAACAACCAAACAAAAACTAGCTCGACCATCTGCCATTTTCTAAAAGATGCCTTTATTTTTCTAACACTGCATGATTGATAGTGAGCAGCACACAAATACAAAACAAATTCAATATCGAGGCATGAAAAAAAAAAAAAAAAAATTCTGAAAAAAGACACAGAAGTCAGAGTGAAACCTAAACAGTCTGCGCTTGTACTCAAAAACACTGTCGACTGAAAAGTATGAATCAGACCCCTGAAACTCTGTAGAATGCAACAACGCAACAATTTCAGCACCACTGCCTTGTTCCACCAACAATATGGTCTGTGATGCTACCCTGGGTGCTCTCATTATATCCCAGGGTCTCACTCAGCCCTGGAAGCCTACTGTTTTTGATGTTCATCTGTTGCCTCCGACAAAGACAGTCGAGTGGGTATTGCCAAGAAAAAAAAACTTTTCTTGGGTTAAATACATCTTGCAAGATGAGGACCATCTGGTCAAGGCATACAAACAATGACAAAACAGTAGATGCACAATTACTTTTAAATGGGAATCTGATATTTAAGTCAGGCCAAGACTCAGCACATACTTGCAGTAGATCAGACCCACATATCCATTATCAAGGTATAATAATTTTTTGAGCACGTCAAAATGCTACACGTTTAACAAACGTGTTCATGGAAAGAAGCACGTATATTAATAAATACAATGATTTACATAAAAAATGTCACGGATAATGCAAAGAATAAAATTTTTTTTCTATATTGTCGGATTGTTTTAACCACGTCAGATATGGGAGCAATGCGCAGTTTCTCGCAACTTGCTCTTCACGCAACTACGACACAACTAATAACTCGGTAAATTGAAGCATGTTAAAATTCTTGCTTTCACACTTTGACACTTACTGAAAAAAGGGCAACTCACTGGGGATATTATTTAGTAATATTCCATAAAGCTTGAACCGTTAAACATGAACATGTGAAATAAAATAACATTTGTATGAGCTCTTCTACCAGTACAATAACAAATGTGCGACTGTTAGTTTCTGTAATAACAATGATCTTTTAAAAGCTCCCATGTGAATGATAAAAGAAAAGGAAAAACAAAGTACATAAAAACGTGCTAAAATTAAATCTAAATTTATATCAGTTCAAATGCATTACCGGATTCCATAAGCTTTAATTCATACACATGCTTTAACACTTAATGACCAATTCTGCCGTAGGAAGAAACTTCCTCCCAGCCTAGACACAGTAAATCTCACTTAGAACGACGTTTTTAACAAAGCAGGGAAGTCAGCATTTTCGTTGTATTTATCGGTTTAGTGGAAATGAACCGTGCAACTTTGATACTTTTGGAAATGCCAGGGCTACGCGGTCATAATATTCAAACGGTGTGTAGTGAGTGAGTACTACAACGGGTCATCAACTGCTGTTAACAGACAGAAGAGCTCTACAACAGGAAAAAAAATGTTATGGGACAATTTAGACATGAAGTTAATGTTTTCAGTAAGTTATTTCTTACTTTCATGGCTTGTCAGTTAAACAACCTAATGTTAAAAAAATCATAAAACTAGTTAAGTGGCTGGAGATCTTAAACACCTTCCCCAATGTGAAGCACTTACCATCCCGTTCTCCATTAACGCAACACCTGCTGTCGGCCAGCGTCTACAACTCCTCCCGTTAAACCACTAGCTAGTTAACGCAGTCTCGACAAAATGTATTTTCCGAATTTGAAGTAAAGCATTAAAAGCAAAAGAAAAACGCAGAACCTTTTCAGAACTATTACCTATCGTTTCTCTGAGATACTTAAGCAATACGAACACCATTTGTTAAACTTAATATGTACTGTAAATATCATATATAGTATTTAAGGCAGCCGGGAAAAGTGCAGCGCCTACAGAAGTATTATGAAATAATGCTGTATCGCTGAGCACACTAAATTTTCATTCAGAAATAGCATAGAGACAAAGGCACAAGAGGTCTTCAAAAAGATTAGAAAAGCAGTAATACAGTAGGGCACTCTCTGAAAGAAAAAAAAAAAGGCCAAAATATTATCGGAATCTTCACATACTGCTTTCGGTTGCTATTAACAACTTTAATTAAACAGAAAATCTCCTGAGACAGACTTTCACGTAGGAAAAGTGAGGAATTTAAAAAAGTTTGAAATCCAGTATTAAGGCATTTGTTATTATTATTATTATTATTATTAATTTATTTATTTATTTTTTTTTTTTTACAGAAACATAACCTGATGGGAGAATTCACAGATGAAGACGTTTCATGCAGTTGTGAAACTGCCGGACAGTGAAGTAACCCATTTTAAATGCCATTAATGCTTTTAAGTGCTATATTCACAAACTGCCATTTTGGTTGCCCTGGAGATGGTAAATATTTGCTATAGTCAGACAAAAAAACATAAATAAAATGAAGAAACACTACCTTCCTTTTGTCATACACGGTACCATCACAAAACATCTTGTAGGTTTGCCTTTTCATTTTCTAGGCTTAATCAAGACTGAACTAAACAGGTAAGCCATGATATGACACTCACACTTTGGCTTCTTAAAGTCTAAGATATGTCACCACTGAACGTGATCAATGACTCTTTTGGGCCAAACACAACTATCACCAATCTTTCTTCCTTCTCTTGAGGAAGATCGACACTAGCCAGCAACGGCCGTGCAACCACCTCGTACATAGGCAGACTGGTAATCAGGACGTTCTGTCAAATGCCAGAGCAGCCGGCCAACTTAGTGTGTGGACGGACGTCAGACCTACTAATCATAAAATACACAACAAGAGGGCTGAATTGGTAATCTGGCATACCGGGCATTATCCCGGTGGGCCGACGCACTTTGGGGCCGATACAATGTATTATTATTATATGGACCGATGTGGTGGGCCGTCTGGACAAAAAAAAAAAAAAAATGCCAGGTCTTTTTTTTTTTTTTTGTCCCAGTCCAGCCCTGACCACATACTGTGTAATGTGTACTAGGTGTCACCAGGTGCTAGATGTATGCACCTGTGTTTTTTCCCCCCATTATATTTTTCTCTCTTGTTCTTCTTTTCTCTCTATTATTATTGAAAACAAGTTTCAATGACATAGCTTGAATGAAATGCGACATTTAAAAAAGGCATGCAATAAGGCCTTAGTGCATAACATGCCTAAACTAATGTAAAGATGCATTCTCCTCACTTAAAACAGGAACTTCTTTGGTTAATACAAAAAAATTCTATTTAAAGATTAAAAGCATTGAAAAAGGTGCTTAAAAATGTGAAAAAATACCCTATATTACAAGTCAAGAGGGCATTAAGTGCACATAAAGATAAAAAAAAAAATTAAAAAAAAAAACAGTTAGTGGTTGTGGAATAAGAGGGTGAGGTCTTCGAGAAGTTTTGTTCTTCTGTTGTCCTCGGCAGGTATCAACTCCTGCATTTCAAAGGTCATGTCAGTTCTGGTCTAACGGTTCTGGACTCGACTGAAATTCATGCATCGACCCTGAAACACAAAACAGAAAGATAATGTCAGCGTGACGATGTAGATACCAAATCGCTGCACATGCAGTGGAACGTGTCAACAGCAAGGCGCAGTCCCAGCAGTCATGGCGTTAGCTTGCTCTGTGGCTGTAGGAACTGCAACATAATTCCAGGCATTTCATGCACCATTCATACACTGAAGTGCGTGTAAAAGGACTCCTTTACATTAAAAAATGTTTTCACAAAGCATTGAGAAACACACTCAAACATGCTTATTAGTTTGACTGGGGTATTTTAGTCAACACTGCTCCTGGCAAAGAAGCAGAAAATCACATAAAAGAACGGCATTCAAAAATGTAATATTTCCAAAGTCATGGCGTGCATGATGTCCGAGGTCCGTCTTCCCCATTATCGCCCCATTCCCCTGTCCTCAATCCGTCACGGCACAAGCTTCAGCCTTTCCAAAGGACAAAACGAATAGCTTGCACTTGTGTTAAAGCGTGTCCTGTTTGTGCGCTCAAATATTACTGGAACATTCTAGAACTTTTGTTAGGTTTTAATTGTGAATCCTGTCGCACAGTTCTGTTGTAGCTATTAAGATGCTGGATAAGCTGTACCAATTGTTTATGATTTCATGAAAGAAAATTTTACCGTAAACCTACACAAGGTTCTACTGTCTCACAGAGGTGCTCAATTTTATTCCGTTTCCTGAACGTGCAAGGAGACACTCTGGTGTACAGACTGTGACGATGTATGTTGGCCAGATCTTCACCACTTTATGACAACATTTAGAGAGTAGTTCATTCTACTTGAGGAAACAGGAAATTATATAAACACACACACACACACACACGCGCACACACACGCGCACACACACGCGCACACACACACGCGCACACACACACGCGCACACACACGCGCGCACACACACGCGCACACACACACGCCAGGTACTTAACATACGCATTAAAAATTAACCAAATTTAATTAAGACCCACCATTCTCACTTGAAAGCAAGCAAAGCATGTTCAAACAGAACGCATATCCCTCAGTCTTTTCTCTGACATGACAAAAGTAAAAAAAGTTCCACCTAATCAGTGTTAAAAAAAGCAGGACACAATACCAACGCCAGCTGAAATCAGGCGGAAGAAATGTCCGAACATGTGCTTGCAAACAGGTCCACGCTCTGGAACCGGTCTGACATGGCCACAGTCCGCGGCCTACACACAGACCACACAGCGTTGCCATCTGTCTCAGCTGACAGCGAATCAGAGTCACCAGGACAAACGATACATGCCTACTCTTAGTTCTTAAATAAGAGATCACTAGGTCATATTTAATGAAGGCAGAGGCATGTTATTACAGAAAAAAATAGCACTACCCATACTGGATGCCATACCCCTGTAACCTTAAAAAAAAAAAATAAATAAAAAAATAAAAAAAAAACTGGAAAATTTTTTATATTTTTTTTTTCTGCAAAACAGTACGTTTAACATTAAACTTCACCCAGCATTGTCAAAGCCTGCCATTATATTAGCAATTCCTGCAATGAAACACTGAGCTGGCCGTCAGCATTCGTAGCTGGCGTTGAGCACGGCGTAAACAAATCTACCAAAATTAAACTGTTGCTGCTTATTTATATGGTGTCCAATTTTTTTTTTTTAATTTTTTTTATTTTTTATGTATTGGATTTTTACACGGCACAAAATAAACGAAATGCTCACACATCTGCATGCATGAAGACACGCAGGAGACAAAGACAGCGCCTGTCGAGGGATAAACAAACAACAGCTCCGCATCAGGAATTGTGTTTGCCCGCGTTACGTGTCAGAAAAACAAACATCATATCGCGCAAAATATGGAGGCCTCCCCACACAAAGGGGGCACGTCTCCTTCTCCGCACTCGTCAAGGCAACAATGGGACACAAACAGCGAATTAGCCATCGTTTATTTGTGACGAGGGGGCTAAAAATACTTGCAGGTTGCCAGCAGCTCAGCACAGATGCGTACGGACGGCCGCAGCTGCTTCCTGCAACGCATCCTGCCCCCTCCCCCCAATCGCACGCTGGTTTTGTCAAAGCGAACGTGCATCGATTCCAGCTAAGAGCTCTGGGCGCCGTCCACGGCCGTTCCGGAAAAGAAAATGCCAGGCGCTGCGGCGGCGGCCAGCTCACAGACGGCGACGGGGACGGCGCAGATGGCGGCGAGGCTCGGGAGGGATCCTGGAGAGGGGCCGCATGCGGCAGCCGCAAAAGGCCGCTTTCCAAACCGCGGCCGAGAGCCCAGTCCAGCTCATCCACTAATACCAAAGTTAACATTTCCATGCTGCAGCAGAGCAAATTATGAGAGTGTGAGTGTGTGTGTGTGTGTGTGTGTGGTGGTGGGGGGGGGGGCGAGGTGGATGCTGTTCTGCCAGGGGGGCGCACTGTGAGCATGAGGAGATGACGACGGTTCTTCCGC